>JACBKR010002858.1:0-32458 GCA_014218235.1 Colocasia esculenta | reverse complement strand
ATGTCGAGCACTTGTTTCTATCTACACACTTTCTTGACTTGGACAAACTCTCCGTCGGATACTCCTTCTACCGGACTAGTGAGTTTTTGTTCAAGGCCTCCGTAAGTCTCCTCTGTCCATGGATTCCCACATGGTCGACGAGTCGGTTGTACCCTAACACCTATGATACCCTTTAGGGATCAACATGATCCAAACGGCTATTAGAAGTTCGCTCTTATCTTGAATCATGTCGGACCTCTGGACTTGTGCGTAACATGGCCAGCGGAAAGGTAGTGAGTTCCACCTGACTGCCACACCGAACGCGCGTGTTGTGCAACTGTTACTATCGCTTATTTACTCGATGCGATACGTGCAATGTCCACTAGCTCTCATCTATACTCTATTCACGTTCTCTCTACTATCTCGTCTATTCATCTAGTGCTCTCATCTATTTCTGACTGCCAACACCGAACGCGCGTGTTGTGCAACTGTTACTATCGCCTATTTACTCGACGTGATACGTGCAATGTCCACTAGCTCTCTCTATGCTCTATTCACGTTCTCTCTACTATCTCGTCTATTCATCTAGTGCTCTCATCTATTTCTTGGTACTCTATATTGGCCTTGACTTATTGTCTAAAGATATAATAATATAACCAATGTCTGGCAATATATAAAGGCCCGATCTTGTCCTGGATGTGCGCCCGAAAGTGCTAGTGCCCATGAGAGTTAAATGATCAGAGTGTTTGGCATTACACTCGAGTGCTATCTATCTTGACTATCTAAATGACAATCAAAAGTGCTATATTTTCTCGTTGTCTATGGACAAAAGTGCTATACTATACTCGCTGTGCTATTACTATACTTTGTGCTATTTGTGCTATGGCCATCTTGCTATTTTGTGCTATACTCGACACTCTTGCTATATTGGAAAGTTGTGCTATTTCGTTCACGTGCTATCCTGCTATCTTTTACTTGACTCTCTCCCTCTATCATTATTTTCTGCCTTTTAATTCATTAATTATTTAAAGCCTGCTTGACTATTGAGATTTAAGTCCTACTAAGCATTATCGCTCACCCTGCGTTATTTGTCGTTGTGTTCTCAGGAGAGACCGAGGACGAACTATACACTCAAAGGGACGGGAACGACCAGGAGTGATGTCAAGAGTACCCTAGTATCCTAGTTCTACGATAGAGTCTTAGTTTGTCTTTTGCTTTATTTCAATGTAATTGGGCCCTATAGAATGTCTCTGATATTAGTGGTTGTACTAGACATTTGAAAGATTATTAATGAAATGAATTTGCTTTAGTATTTATTCTTGTCCAATGGTTTGATGTCTAGTACTCGCTCTCTACTGTTCACTTGCAACTACCTCGCGTTCCGATATTTCGCGTCGGGGCGTGGTAGTTTTGTGGTGTCAGAGCCTAGGTTGTTCATAAGTATAGGATGATCTAGGTTAACCTACCTCGACTAGAGTCAATTATCCTACCTATGTGAGTTGTGGTTAGAGCCAAGGGTAACTAGCTAAAATGACTCACACACGCACGAATTAAATTTCACATCAATATCATGACATAAGTTTATTTTTGTAGGAACTAAGCAATAAAGATGACTGCTGAACATGCTCAAATGAGGGGCATGCAATAGACCATCCAAGAATTGACGTGCGCTATTGTGAAAGCTACCCAAGGAGGTGGCAATCGTGGTGCAGGCAACCTACATCGTACTTTCGGAGTCTGAACCCACCTAGGTTCAGTGGATCCACAGATCCGGATGAAGCTGAGCATTGGCTCAAAGAGGCGGAAAGAATTTTCTGCGTCATGCAATGTGCAGTGGGGGATAAGCTGCTACTAGCCACCTTCCAACTTGAAAAGGACGCCGCGCATGGTGGGAGTATGTTGAAGCGACCAAGCTAATGGTCTTCACTTGGACCGAGTTCAAAGAAGCTTTTAATTCCAAATACTTCTCGGAGCATGTGCAAGAAAGGAAGGCTGCGGAATTCACTGCTCTGAAACAGCGGAGCTTGACTGTGGCCGAATATGAAGCCCAGTTCTCTAGACTGGCAAGGTATGCTGAACACTTGGTGAACACGGAGAGAATGAAGGCTAAGCGCTTCCTCAACGGCCTTAAGCCTCAGTATATTACCCAACTGGCACCTCTCGACATCCAGACCTACGCCGAGATGGTGAAGAAAGCACAGCTGCTAGAAGATGCTACGGACTTCACCGACCGTATAAAAGGGAAGTTCGTGAAAAAGAAAATGACCTCTGGACAATCATCTGCTAAGCCGAACAATGGAAAGAAGCATCCCTTCAACATCACGGAGGGACCCAGCCAAGAAAGGAAACCCAAGATCCCAGTCTCCAACACTCCAACAAAAAACAACTGCAAGCACTGTGACAAGCCAGGTCACATCGCTGACGAGTGCTGGAGGAAAGTCGGCGCGTGTCTGTGCTGCGGGAGTCGCGAGCATTGCATTCCCGAGTGCCCGCTGCTGAAAGAAGATGAGAGGCGCCCTAATGCGCCTAAGAAACAGGGAAGACTACAAGCCCTGCATAATGAGGAACCCTCTACAGACGGTGGTGTGGTAGAAGGTACTCTACAAGTTTTCTCCTTATCAGCATTTGTCTTATTTGTACAGGAGCAACTCATTCCTTTATATCACAAAACTTTGCTGATACCCTAACTGCAAAACCTATATCCATGGGTGTGAGTTCTCTATCACAACTCCACTAGGGGAAAGGAGAAATTGAACAAATACTTTCCATCTGACGATGTAATGATCGGAGACCATAACCTAAAAGCCGACCTGGTGTGATGCCCATGGAAGGCTATGCTGATTGATAGATGCGAGAAATTGCCTATTATGGTAATCTAGAAGGGGGTTGAATAGATTACTATCAATTTAAAACACTATGACCTTCTTTTCGATGGAGACACAGACTATTCAATATTCTAAATAGAGTCAGAATCGAACCAAGATGTGTGTTAATTGAGTAGAAAGAACAGTAATTTATCTAGCGTGTGAAAGACCAACGTGCCTACCAATCATCTAACGTAAAATGTTCAAACCACAGACACGATGATTTAAGGTGGTTCGGAGTACACAACTTGTGTATCCTACGTCCACCGTCCACAACACACGCAGAAACAACTACTTATGAGCGAGTTCCACACTACAACTCACACACACACACATGTTTATGTGAACACACAATCAGAACAACATAAGCCACGTGAATCAAGCACAAAGAACACTCGAATCACAACCACACACACAGGAGTATGAGAAAATAAGAAAAGACAGGAGTTCTGAGTTGAAAGAACAAATCCAGATGAAGAACTCTGTCATTGGTCGTCCAGAAGAACTCCAAGCTTCGTTTAGATGTAGATCAACTGATGGAGAAGCTTGAGTCGTGGGCAAACTGGCTTCAACTCCACTAGGAGATGTTTCTTCTTCATTCTGGACGGAGACTTGAAGCAAGCAGCAGGGAGAAGCTTTCTCTCTTGAGTTTTGCTTAGGGTTTTGGTATTGTGGCTTCTTGCTGCGAAAATACCTCTACATGATCTATATATAGTGGTGTCCAAGTAGGAGAGACGTGCTAAAAGGAAACACCATAATATAGACATATCCAAATCTCGTATCTGAGGTTTCTCTTCGTCTGTCCACAGGCGCTTCATAGCTGTCGACAGCTACTGCACACTTCTGGTTTTCCAGAAGCATGTTGTTGCTGAAAGACTGGATCTGTTGACAGGTATTGTATTGCTGTCGACAGGCAAACTTCATCTGTCGACAGGCACATCTTAGCTGTCGACAGGTACTGCTTTCTGAGTGCTTCCAGAACCTTGTTTTGTTATGTCATGTCCATCTGTCGACAGGTGACTTCTTGGCTGTCGACAGGTGATCACTTGAAGTTTCTTCTTATTCTTTTTCACTTGAATCTTGTTGCTTGGCTTATATGCATTCATACCTACATTAAAAGACATTCTAAGTGAGATGTAATGAATACATAGGTGATCATTTTGGCACTTGGTCATGTCATTCATGTCCTTAACAAATATGTCATTGTACCATCATCAATTGCAGTAATTGTCTAGTTCACATCATCAAAAACATGTAAGCACATCATAACCCAACATTCTCCCCCTTTTTGATGATGACAAAATTTCAATTTATGCACATTGATGTTTCTCCCCCTTTTGACAGCATTCAAAAAGACACAGTATGCACACATGGATAAGACTTATGCAAACTAACTGAGGCTTTCATTCATAGAGCATGCATCACACTCAGTTACAAAAGAGTGCCATTGTATGACATAAAGGGAAATCAAAAGAAAGAAAAAATACATGACTGACACTAAAGACTAGGTGACCCAATACCTCAAAGCTAGAAACTAGAACCTAGATAACCCAAAGACTCTCTAAACATCATCATTCCCTGGAGCATCGGGATGACGAAATCCATGAAAGTCCGTAGAAAGCCTGGTAAGCCTATGCTGAATCTGCACTTGGGTGTCTGCCAATGCATCCATCCTCATATCAACATGATCAAGACGGGCGTTGAGATGCTCAAAACCCGTGGTGAGTTGAAGTTGCATGTGAGCCATCTGACCAGCAATGAAATCCCTAAGGGAGGGAGCTGGTTCCTATTGTTCAGCATCAGCAACATCATCTCCCTGAGCATCCATTGGCTCTGCCTGGGAGTCTTCATTATCACCTTCATCATCGTCTTCATCTTCAGCAGACACTTCTTCAACATCTGGTTCCTGACCTTTGAGAGTTCTTGTGACTCTCCCATCCACAAGTTTGTATCCCATGCGATGAACGGCAGTGAGATCAAATGCACTGCGTGACTTGACAGTGACAAGTTCATTATCGGGAATATGGATGACAATGAATAGAAGAAGTGAAGTGATCGGACAAGCATATGGCATTGACCTCTTAGAATTGCGAAAGCATTGATTGAGGAGATCAAGCATCAGTAAGGGGAGATTAATATGCTCAGTCCGAAGAAAATAATAGAGAGGGATTTGTGGACTGTGGTGACAAGTTCCCTGCTTCCATCTTTGGGAACCACAAGTGTGGTGAAGATGTGATGAAAGGCAATTCAATGGTGGGAAATATTAGCATTTAGTTTCAGACGATCCACACTAGGATGGTAGAGTTGATGGGTGATGAGGGTATAGTAGTCAGAGGCAGAAGGAGGATTAACAAGTATGTTTGCCCCTGAGTTTGGAATTGGAAGGCACGACAAAGGAGATTTGTAGAGATTTAAAAGGTTGTACCTTTGACCATGGTGAAGAATACCTCATCAACGACCGACTTCTCCAGGTTGTCGAAGAACTCGGTCACAGTGGCAGGAGAGTACCGCTTGTGAGATAGAGAAACTCTGTCCAACCCTGGGTATCGAACAGGGCTGGAGACCCGGAAACATGTCCTCACGAGACTCGAAGTCCACGAACCATGGCTGGACAAACTTTGTGAAGGAGCCCCGGACCTTAGAGGTGTGGCGGTTGGGAGGAACGACAAGCTCCGGTAAAGGGTCGTCTCGGTGCTTGCTCCGACGCTGTAGGAGCCCTGGAACCTTCGCTGGCTTCACACGAGAGAGGCTGCCGACGGGAGGCAACACGTTTGCCCTTGGGAGCCATGGAGAAGGAGAGATTGGGGTGGAGAGAGATCTCTGAGAAGAAGATGGGAACCGGAGGGAGGAGAAGCAAAGAGAACAAGACTCTGGGTTCTGGTGCCCTGGATGAGGAGATTAGGGTAAGAGAGGGAGGAAAGGTGTTGTAGGGGGGTGGAAGGGAGAAGGAGTTGTGGGTGCCCTTTAAAGAAGGTGGGTGAGAGTTTGAAATAGAAAGGGCCCCACAAAATGCGGCAAAAGTTATTCCGTTTGGGCTTCTGAACCGCCTTAGGCCACCGGCTGTCGACAGCAGCATTGTGGTTGTCGACAGCTGCTTAGCAGTTTTGTGCCAGAACTGAGTTTTCAAGGAATTTGAATGGAAGTGAGCATGCACTTATGATTCTAAGGATGAGAAAAGGTTATATACTCAATACCAAGTGTCATAGCCAATAGTATGAAGACACAAAAATATTCTACAATGGTTGAGAGATAATACTCCGGGAATCTTAAGTTATGGCATTTATAGAACTATGCTCAAACACAAGTGAAATAAAGAGAATCCTGTTGAATAAAACCATTGAAGAAAATCATATGACTTAGTGGTAATGTTCATTTGGTAAATGAAGACAATGGCTACATGACCCATTGACAATAGACAACCTGTTTCCCTTGAGTTGACATGATGGAGGCTTCACTCTATTTCTTGCAATGTGGGATTTTCCTGTTATTTAAGTAATATTTGAAAAGTGATAATTGGTTCACGTACACCTTTGGACGTGAAGGTAGACATTTGTGATGCCCATACCCCCGGTTACTCAGTGTGAGTGACCATCATATCATTGAACAGAGATAATGAAATAACTTTTTGACGCGAAGACAGACATTGGTGATGCCCATGTCCCTGGTTACTCAGTAAGAATCATCATTGCTCTGCCTTTATCCCATTTGAATTTGTAACTTGCATGTTTTTTTGTTTTTTTTTGAAATAGGTAGCTTTTCTCCTTTTTTGTTTATTTAACAGTAAGGTGACTGGTTATGTAAGGTCAAAGGGCAATGTAAGACATTAAATTCAAATACCATCTTACTTATCAATCCATTTTAGAGACATGATCATCCCCAAAAGAAATATTCAATTGAATTAAGTTGAATTCACTTGAGTTTCTCAAAGTTTTCTAGATGACACAACCTAGATCCAAGCTCAAAATATTATGTCAAAATCATTGAGAGTAAATTAATATCTTGAATACTATGTGGGTATGATAAATGGTAATGAACATAAAGTCCTTATTCTCCCCTTATACAAAGGTTGTGAACATACTCATTGAGAAAGGATGAGAAATGTTGAAGAAATGACAAAAGGAGAGTATTTGTCAACAGCGGAATTACCTGTCGACAGGTACTGATTTCAGTGAAAGGTGTTTCTGGAAGGCTTTTCTGTCGACAACTAGGTTGGTGGCTGTCGACAGGCACTTGGAAAATTAGTGTTGAGACTTGATTAAAGATAGATTTTCAACCAATGAGTGAGGGATTAAGATACATGAAATATGAAGGATATCCCTTAAGGAACTCACTCACTTAGCCTGACCTTGCTCCCCCATAGTGTGTGCATGTGTTGACTCAACATTTGAGCAAACAACATGATATTCACAATCAATGCAAACATTTACACACAAGCAACATCCATAAACATGTGAGCATGTGAAATTCATTAATTGAAGGAAATGTATATGACAAAATTGAAGAAAACCAAATACCCTATTGTGAAGTGTATAACCTTTATAAGAAGGAGACTATGGATACTTGGCGGAGAATGTTTCCTCACGCATAATGATAGTTTCCGGACAAGCTGACTTGTTCTTTCACTTATCACCATTTGATATACCTCATAGTCACTACTCACAAGGTTTGATTACCTCTCAATTTGTTATTGGTTTCATTGATTTTGCATAAACCCAATTCTCTTCTTAGGGTGAACCTATCTTCTGACAAAGGTTTTGGTGAATATGTCAGCCAGTTGCTTTTCAGTGGGTATGAAGCTAAGCTCCAATGACTTGTTGGCTACTTCATCTCTCAAGAAGTGGTCTTATTTCTATGTGTTTAGTCCTTGAGTGTTGGATTGGGTTCTTTGAAAGGTTGATAGCACTAGTGTTGTCACATAGGATTGGTGTGCATCCAATATCATATTATAGTCACACAATTGACTCTTAATCCATATACTTGTGTCGGACAACTCTCTACAGCAACATATTCTGCCTCTGCAGTGGAGAGTGCAACCGAGTGTTGCTTCTTGGATGCCCACGAAACCATGCAACCACCAAGAAATTGACAGTACCCACTAGTGCTTTTTCTATCAATTTTGCATCCAGCATAGTCAGCATCAGAATGTGAAATCAAGTTAAAGTCACTACCTGCTGGAAACCATACACCCAATTCTTGTGTACCTGAGAGATATCTGAAAATCCTTTTACTGCAACCAAGTGGCTTTCCTTTGGACTAGATTGGTATCTAGCACAAAGGCAAACGCCGAACTGTATATCTGGCCTACTTGCAGTAAGGTAAAGGAGTGAACCAATCATACCTCGGAATTGCTTTGCATCTACCGGTTTACCTTTCTCATCATTTTCCAGTTTAATGCTTGTGCTCATTCGGGTTGAGGCAGGTTTGGCTTGTTCAAAATGAAATTTTTTTAGAAGCTCCTTAACATATTTTTCTTGATTAATGAAGAAGTCATCTTCATGTTGGTTTACCTGCAAACCAAGAAAGAATTGAAGCTCCCCCATTAGACTCTTCTCAATTTCACTGTGCATGTGTTTAGAAAACTCTTCACACAGTGATGGGTTAGTGGAACCAAATATGATGTCGTCCACATAAACTTGAACAACAATTATATGATTGCGAACTTTCTTAGTAAAAGTGTTCGGTCCACTTTACCTCTTGAGTAGTTTTTACTCACCAAAAAATTGCTTAGCTGTCGTACCAAGCTCGAGGTGCCTCTTTCAAACCATAGAGAGCTTTGTGCAATTTATAACATGGTTAGGCTTTTCATCATCTTCAAATCCAGGTGGTTGAGAGACATAGAATTCTTCTTTGATGTAGCCATTCAAGAAAGCAGTTTTAACATCCACTTGAAAGAGTTTGAATTTATTTGAGCATGCATATGCTAACAAAATCCTAACTGCTTCAAGTCTAGCTACAGTGCAAAGGATTCTTCAAAATCTATGCCAAATTCTTGACTATATCCTTTTGCTACCAGTCTAGCTTTGTTTCTCACCACTTTACCCTCTTCATTTAGTTTATTCCTAACACCCATCTTGTCCCAATGACAGAAATTTCAAGGGTTCTAGGAACTAAACTCTAGACATTATTTCTTTGAAACTGACCATGTTCCTCATGCGTAGCATCAATCCATGAATTTTCTTTTAAGGCCTCTTTAACATTTTTAGGTTCCACTTGAGAGACAAAAGCTAAATGATCTTGTTCAACTATTTGTCTAACTTGAGACCTAGTTTGAACTTTATCATTTACATTTCCTATCACATTATCAAGTGGGTGATCTTTGGAATACCTCACAATTGTGATTGTTGAAGGACCCGACTGATCTTGTGCTTGAGGAAGTTGATCTTGTGTAACATGTTCTGGAGGAGGGTGATCTTGAGGAGTTTCATCTTGAGGCTCCCTCTTGTGGATCTTCTTCAGATTCATCATCTTGTTTGTGGAAAATTACACCATCATCATCATCATTGTATCTGCGAGAATATCCACTTTTAGTTTTTGGTGCTGCTTGAGAATCCCTTTTTGCCTTTGCTTGTTGTTGTTCTTCGAGAATATCTCATCATCTCCATCTTCAATCTTGTACAAATCTGAATTGTTAGTCTTTGCATGAAGCTCGTCAAAGACAACATGTGAGTTTCTTCCACAGTTCGATTTTTGTTATTAAACACTCTATATGCTCTAGAGTGTTGTGAGTATCCCAGAAATATACCTGGATCACTTTTGGCTTCAAATTATCTAAATCGACTTTGTCATTGTTATGAATAAACACTTTGGAGCCAAAGACCCTGAAATACCCAATACTGGTTTCTTATATTTTAACAGTTCATAGGGAGTTTTCCTCATCACAGGTCTTACCATGGCTCTATTGAGAATGTAACATGACGTGTTCACTGCTTATGCCCAAAAGGTCCTTGCAAGTTGGCTTTCGACCAGAAGAGTGCGAGCCATTTCCACCAATGTTCTGTTCTTTCTCTCCACTACACCATTTTGTTCTGGAGTCCTTGTAGAGGAGAACATGTGATCTATCCTTTGGTGCCTGCAAAAATCAGAAAAGAGTTGTTATCAAACTCTCCCCCATGATTAGTGCGGATTGAGCATATCTTATTAACATTCCCATGCTCAATCTTATTAAAGAACTCTTCAAAGACTTTCAGTGCTTCATTCTTGTGAGCCAGAAATTTGACCCAGTGAACCTAGAGAAATCATCCACAATGACAAAGCCAAAACGTTTGCCATTGAGACTAAGTGTTCTTGTAGATCCAAACAGGTCCATGTGCAACAATTCATACGGTTTTGAGGTGATTATCAGTGCTTTTGATTTGAAAGACTTCGGGTTTATTTTCCCTATGCACATGCATCACAAAAACTTTCATTTTTATTAAAAGAAATGTCAAGAAGTCCACTTACCAACTTCAGCTTCAGGATCTTGTGCAATACATTGTAGCTCGCATGGCCAAGCCTACGATGCCACAAAGTCAACTCATCCTGTTTATTTTCAACAAGACACAAATTTTTGTTTTCTAGTTCATCTAAATCAACTAGATAAATGTTGTTCACTCTCTTTCCAGAAAACTTAAGGCTTCCTGTTTCTTTATCAACAATTTGACATGCATTAGTTTCAAATATAACTTTATGGCCTTTATCACACAATTGGCTTATGCTGAGTAGATTGTGATTTAGACCATCAACTAATAACACGTTGTCTATTGAGTTAGAGGCATACTTACCTACCTTACCTGTGCCAATTATTTGGCCCTGTTGTTACCTCCAAAGACAACTTGACCTCCGTCTTTTTCCACCAGCAAACAAATTTATCTTTATCGCCTGTCATGTGCCTCGAGCAGCCACTGTCCAAGTACCATTTGTTTTGATTTTGGGCTGCTAGCATTCCTGCATGGATAGATCAGACAAGAGGTTTGGTACCTAAATTACTTTGGGTCCCAATTTTTCATTCATGCCAAAAAGTAAATGCTTTGGAATCCAAACTTGTTTGACTTTCAATTTGTTTAAGTTATTCTAACATGTTTTTCATTGTGCCCAAGTTTCTTACAGAAGTGCATGATGAAGATTTTTTCAAAACAGTTGTTTTAATTATTTTGATGAACAACATTCACTTGGAATTTACCCTTTGGTTGCCTGGATGGCTGTCCTTTGGCAGCATGTCTCCAGGCTGTCGACAGCTCTCTTTGAGCCTGTCGACAAACTTCTTATTTTCTGAGCAGATGAGGTCTTCTGGATTGGTTGGTACTCCTTTCCTTTGTTTGAGTTTTGTTGTTATTGGGAGGAACCTGTTTGCTTGTGCTTGGACTATCATCAACAAAAGAGGTTATCAAGGTTTCACCAATTTTCTTTTGTTTTACAGTTGAAATCCAATCTCATGTTTTGCAACAAGGTATTTGATCCTAAGATAGCATCAAGATTTTGTTTTCCTTTTACAAATCTTGTAAGATCTTCAGATTTTCCTTTTAGATCTTTTTCAGCTTGTTCCAATTTTTTCTTAATCTCATGATGTTCATTTTGAAGAGTTTCAAGAGAAATGATTAGGCTTTGTTTTTCTTTTTCACTCTCTTGCAATTTAACTTTTATGCAATCCATTTCTTCATAATGAGCTTCTTCAACAATTTTCATCATTTGAATTTCTTTATTTAGGACTGCAATCTATTCATCATTGGGTGAGCTATGAACAATTGAATTGATTTTCTTTTTCAATGCTTTATTTTTAGACTTGAATTCACAGAATTTTTCAAACAAAATAGTGTATGCTTCTTCCCATTCATCAGCAGTATAATTTTCAAACGAGGAATTTACCTCTGTGGAGTCATCACTTCTTGCCATTAATTAGTGAACTTCATCATCTCCAGAATTATGCTGTGAATCCTCGTCTTCGTCTTCATCACTCCAAGTTGCCAACATTGCCTTGGCTTTCTTGAAGATGAACTTCTCCTTCTTCAGTTTCTTCTCGGCACTCTCCTCTCATGTGCCCTTGTTTCTTGCACTCATAGCACACAATGCCAGATTTTCTATTAGACTCAAATTTATTTGAAAATCTTCTTTTGAAAAGGTTTGGAGTTACCTAAACCTCTCCTTTTGAGTTTAAGGAATTTCTTGAACTGTCTAGTGAGCATGGCCATTTCATCGTTCTCACTTTCACTAGACGTTTCATGTTCTTCACTTTCCTGTTGGACATCCTTTTTGGAGCTAGAGGAACTTTTGTTTGAAGCTTTTAAGCAATAGATTTTCTTGGATTTCTTCAGTTTCTTTCCTCTTTAGATTTATTTCATAAGTCATGAGGGAACCAATTAGCTCATCTAATTTCATTTTTGAAAGATCTTTAGAATCCTCAATGACAGTGGCTTTAGTATTCCAAGAGGATGGAAGAGACCGAAGTATCTTCCTTACTAAGTCACTTTCTGAGTATCTTTCTTAAGACCTTTCAATCCATTGATAATTAGCATGAACCTTGCAAACATGTCTAATATGGTTTCATCATTTTTTCATTTTAAACGTCTCATATTCAGACTAACATGCTTACTTTGGTTTCCCTTACCTCAGACGTACCTTCATAGATGAGTTCAAGCTTGTCCCACATCCTTTTGCTGAAGTGCATGTGGAGACTCTTGAATACTCCTTGGGGTGCACAGCACACTGCATCATGTTCAGTGCACTCCAGTTGAGAGTTCCCTTAGCAATTTGATCCTTTGTCCAAGTATCTTCATCCTCGGGCAGCACGTATGCTCCTTTGTTGACGATTTTCCACAGCTCAAAGTTTTGAGCTCTCAGAAAGACCTGCATGTGATTTTTCCAATATGGATAATCAGTGCCATCAAAGAAGGGTGGCATGGACACTGAATGTCCTTCAGCCAAATACCCCGTGTTAGATTCCATGAGATCGAGAATCTCCTGATCGTAAGATCAAGCAATCAAAAGCAATAAATCGAGAAACATTGCTCTGATACCAATTGATAGATGTGCAAAATTGCCTATTATGGTAATCTAGAAGGGGGGTTGAATAGATTACTATCAATTTAAAACACTATGACCTTCTTTTCGATGGAGATACAAACTTTCGATATTCTAAATAGAGTCAGAATCAAACCAAGATGTGTGTTAATTGTAAGTAGAAAGAACAGTAATTTATCTAGCGTGTGAAAGACCAACGTGCCTACAATCATCTAATGTAAAATGTTCAAACCACAGACACGATGATTTAGGTTGTTCGGGAGTACAAACTTGTGTATCCTACGTCCACTGTCCACACACATACGCAGAAACAACTGCTTATGAGCGAGTTCCACACTACAACTCACACACACACACGTTGTCTGATGTGAACACACAATCAGAACAACATAAGCCATGTGAATCAAGCACAGGAACACTTGAATCACAACCACACACACAGGAGTATGAGAAAATAAGAAAAGACAGGAGTTTTGAGTTGAAAGAACAAATCTAGATGAAGAACTCTTGTCGTTGGTCATCTAGAAGAACTCCAAGCTTCGTTTAGATGTAGATCAATTGATGGAGAAGCTTGAGTCATGGACAAACCGGCTTCAACTCCACTAGGAAGATGTTTCTTCTTCGTTCTGGATGGAGACTTGAAACAGAGCAGTAGGGAGAAGCTTTCTCTCTTGAGTTTTGCTTAGGGTTTTGGTATTGTGGCTTCTTGCTGCGAAAATACCTCTATATGATCTATATATAGTGGTGTCCAAGTATGGAGAGACGTGCTAAAAGGAAACACCATAATATAGAACATATCCAAATCTCGTATCTGAGGTTTCCCTTCGTCTGTCGACAGGCGCTTCATAGCTGTCGACAGCTACTGCACACTTCAGGTTTTCCAGAAGCATGTTTTTGCTGGAAGACTGGATCTGTCGACAGGTATTGTCTTACTGTCGACAGGCAAACTTCATCTGTCGACAGGCACATCTTAGCTCTCGACAGGTACTGCTTTCTGAGTGCTTCCAGAACCTTGTTTTGTTCTGTCATGTCCATCTGTCGATAGGTGACTTCTTGGCTATCGACAGGTGATCACTTGAAGTTTCTTCTTGTTC
Source organism: Colocasia esculenta (assembly GCA_014218235.1). NCBI lineage: Eukaryota > Viridiplantae > Streptophyta > Magnoliopsida > Alismatales > Araceae > Colocasia > Colocasia esculenta. The sequence goes on along the minus strand of JACBKR010002858.1, from coordinate 18,528 downwards.
TTTTTCACTTGAATCTTGTTGCTTGGCTTATATGCATTCATACCTACATTAAAAGACATTCTAAGTGAGATGTAATGAATACATAGGTGATCATTTTGGCACTTGGTCATGTCATTCATGTCCTTAACAAATATGTCATTGTACCATCATCAATTGCAATAATTGTCTAGTTCACATCATCAAAACATGTAAGCACATCATAACCCAACATGATGTAATTTTGGGAGCCGACTGGTTGTCCACTTATGGGGCAAGTGTCGATTGTAAGAAAGGGAAGGTTACTTTTAGTGACTTTCCTAAATTGGCATTCTCTGGGATTAGACATAAGAGACGGATGTCTCTAATCTCCGCCATAAAAGCCCACAACATGATAAGGAAAGGATGCATTGCTTTCCTAGCAGCTGTAGTTGTTGAAAAGAAGGGTTCTAAGATAGAAGACATCCACATAGTCCAGGGTTACCCCGATGTGTTTCCTGAAGATCTGCCAGGGATTCTCCCGGAACGTGATGTCAACTTCGCCATAGAGTTGATCCCTGGAGTTGCCCCGGTATCGCGTCAACCATACCGGATGTCACCTACCGAGCTAAAGGAGTTGAAGACGCAGCTGATGGAGCTATTAGAGAAGAGGTTCATTAGACCAAGTACTTCCCCATGGGGAGCACCCGTGCTATTTGTCAAGAAGAAAGATGGATCGATGAGGCTATGCATCGACTATCGTCAACTCAATCAACTCACCATCAAGAACAAATACCCATTGCCCAGGGTCGATGAACTATTCGACCAAATATCCGAGCTCAATATTTCTCCCAGATCGATCTTCGATCTGGCTATCATCAAATGAGGATCAAGGATGACGATATCTTCAAAACGGCTTTCAGGAGCAGGTATGGACATTATGAATTCGTCGTTATGCCTTTTGGTCTAACCAATGCTCCTACAACCTTTATGCAACTCATGAACAGCATATATCGGCCATACCTTGACAAGTTCGTGGTCGTCTTCATCGATGATATCCTCATATATTCAAAGACCAAAGAAGAGCATGAAGAACACTTGAAGATTGCACTGCAAGTCTTGCGAGACAACAAGCTGTACGCAAAGCTTAGCAAGTGCAAATTTTGGCTCGAAGAAGTGTCCTTCTTGGGCCATGTCATCTCAAAGGACGACATCTCCATTGATCCCTCCAAAGTCGAAGCTGTACTCAACTGGGAGAGACCAACCAACGTCACAGAAATTAGAAGCTTCTTCGGACTGGTGTGCTACTACAGGCGGTTCATCAAGGACATCTCCAAGATCGTCATTCCTCTCACACGACTAACACGAAAGGAGAATCCATACTCCTGGAGTAAAGAGTGTGAGAAAAGTTTTCAAACTCTTAAAGATTGCCTGACCTCAGCACCTGTTCTCGCTCTACCATGGAGGGAGAAGGTTTCTTTGTTTACACTGATGCCTCAGGAATTGGGCTAGGGTGTGTACTGATGCAAAAGGAGAAAGTCATCGCCTACTCTTCTCGACAATTGAAGTCTCATGAAGTCAACTACCCCGTGCATGATCTGGAGTTGGCAGCCGTGGTCTTCGCCTTGAAGATTTGGAGACACTATTTGTATGGTGAGAAATTCAATGTCTACTCAGATCATAAAAGTCTGAAGTACTTGTTCTCCCAGAAGGAACTCAATATGAGACAGAGAAGATGGTTAGAATACCTAAAAGATTTCGACTTCAGCATCCAATACCATCCAGGCAAGGGAAACGCCGTGGCTGATGCTCTTAGTAGAAAGTCGATGGCATCTATTTCAAGTCTAGTCCTTGGCGAGATGCAACTACTGGAACAATTCACAAGGTTAGACTTAAATATTAAACATAGGGATGATCGAGTCTTGGTTGCCAATATCAAGATTCAATCTGATCTGCTAGAGGAGATCAAAGCTCAACAAGATGATGATCCATTCTTAGTTCGCGTCAAGGAAGCTCTAGCCGAAAGACCAGACTTTGCTATAACCGAAGATGGAAGTCTTGTCTTTCAAGGAAGTACATGCGTTCCTAACAATGAGGAACTGAAGAGAAGATTAATGGATGAGGCTCACAAGATGAAGTACACTATTCATCCTAGAGGTACCAAAATGTAACAAGACATGAAAAGAACGTTTTGGTGGCCGAACATGAAGAGAGAGGTAGCCGAGCATGCTGCTCACTACCTTACTTGCCAACAAGTAAAAGCGGAACACTTGCGCCCTGCTGGTGTACTCAGACCGCTAGATATCCCGGAATGGGAATGGGAAAGCATTGGCATGGACTTCATCATGGGCTTACCAAAGACTCGTGGTGGACTCGACGCCATATGGGTCATTGTGGACCACCTAACCAAATCCGCCCATTTTCAGCCTATAAAGAGTAAGTGGTCGGTGGAGGTACTAGCTGCCCAATATGTCAAGGAGATAGTAAGACTACACGGAGTTCCATCATCTATTGTCTCGGATCGAGATCCGAGATTCACATCTCATTTTTGGAAAGGACTGCAAGGTGCACTGGGTACTAAACTCAACTTTAGTACCGCATTACATCCACAAACTGATGGGCAGACTGAAAGAACCAACCAAATAGTGGAAGACATGTTGAGAGCTTGCACTATCGATTCCAAGGATATTGGAATGAACACCTATCTCTTATTGAGTTGCCTATAACAACAGTTACCAGGCGAGCATCAAGATGGCACCGTTCGAAGCACTCTACAGAAGGAATTGTAGATCTCCTGCATGCTGGAATGAGGTTGGAGAACAGCAGTGGCTAGCCCAGACATGGTGCAACGTACCACAAAGGACATACAAGTGATTAGAGATCGGCTTAAGACTGCTCAGTCCAAACAAAAGAGCTATGCTGACAAAAGAAAGCGAGACTTAGAATTCCAAGTCGGTGATCATGTGTTCTTGAAGGTGTCACCTACACATGGCATCCAAAGATTTGGTGTGAAAGAAAAGCTCAGTCCTAGATTTATCGGTCCTTTTAAAGTACTCGAAAGGATTGGTGAGGTTGCATACCGACTGGCGTTGCCACCGGATCTGGCATGTGTACACAATGTGTTCCATGTCTCCATGCTCAGGAAATATGTATATGATCCTACCCATATCATTCGCCATGAAAAGCTGGTGCTGAATAAAGATGTGACATACGAAGAGAAGCCAGTCAAGATACTGGAACGGAAGGTACAACAGCTCAGGAACCATCTCATCCACGTGGTTAAAGTCTTATGGAATAACCGCGGTGTGGAAGAAGCCACATGGGAACCGGAAGGAATCATCAGACGGAACTACCCCGATCTTTTCGGTAAGACATTTTCTCCTTATAATCATATGAATTTGGGGAGCAAATTCTTTTAAGAGGGGGAGGATGTAGCAACCTGGATTTTTCGAAAAATAAAAATTTAATAATATAAAAACTAATTAAATTTATTAGAAAATCGAATAAAAGAAAATAAACTAAATAGGAAATTAATGGAAAGAGAATTTACTAAAACCCATTAAAAGAAAGAAGTGATGGCTTTATTAAATTGACCCAATAGATTTAGTGGGCCAAAATAGGAATTTTTAAAAGGGGAATAATGGAAAAATATCTTAAATTCGTAACTAAAATAATACTTAATTATAAAAGAGGTATTTAATGCATTAAATTAGCAATTTGAGTTATATTTGGATTCCTAAACCTACCCAAATAGGTTGCCTACGAAATTAGCTCCCATCCTAACCCATTAGGAGATCTCATGCCTAAAAAGGGGAGAGGAAGTAAGAAATTTGGAATAAATAGGAATTAGAGTCATAATAGGAAATAGAATGGGGAGATGCTTAAATACTCCTCTAAAACCCTCATGGCCGGCCCTAGCTCGTGCCAAGGGTTTGCTGGACGTGGGAAGGAGCCAAAGGGAAGGAGAATTCGTGGAGAAGAAGGATCCCTCAAGTTCTTCCCCGAGTTCTTCAAGTTCAAACCCTAGAAGAGAAAAACCATTAAAGGTAGGCATTCTCACGAGCAAAACTAATGAGATTTTGACTGTAGATCGTTCCATATACCAGGAACAATACCCTCAAGTTTCATGATTTATCATCGAATCAGTAATTCTTCTTACTTTTCGAAGTTCTGCACTCATCCTGACCCCGAACCCCTTTTTAATCTTGTTCTCCTTGTACACTTGCTCTCATGCCACGAAAGTTTTATTGGAGAGTTTTTAGGCTTCTTTTGCCCCTAAAAGCCATAATTTCCATCCATCCTATCATGCAAATTAATTCGTTGATCTCATCTGTATACTGTTCTAAGTTCTTTATGATTACTATGACCAAAGCATATCGAAACCCTGTTGTTTTCAAATTCCTATTTACTGTAAGTACCCATGCATGTATAGAACAATTCTCAATTGATTTCATGATTTTTCATAGTGTGTACAATTAGTTATGATTTTTTGAATCACCCTATGTCAAATAGGGTAAGTTCTGGCCCGTAATCCCATGTAATGCATATTCCCTGTCGGACTCGGGCACAGACCCTGTGAACGTGACGGCCCGATAGGCGGCGTTCACAAGGGCCGTCGCGACAGTGCCCTCTGTCGTGATCTGATCACGACAGTGGCCTCTGTCGTGATCTGATCGCGACAGGGACTGTCGTCGCGATCTGCTGCCCAGTTTGCCTGAGCCTGCCGTGACCCTCACATGACCCCGTCGCGATCTACCTGCTTGAACTGACAAGTCCGTCACGACCTGTATAAGAGCCTGTCGTGATCTACCTGAACCCCGTCGCGACCCTTACAAGGGAGCGTCGCGTTCTGGCTTTTTGCATAAAAACCCCAAATTTTTTATGCTTTGACTCTCCACAGTGCTTGTACTCTTGTTTAACAGTCATACACACAAAAGATTACACTTGTTATAAATTAAACATTTATGTGTGATTAAAATACATGCACATGATCTTTTCTATCTACACTTTCATGACACTTAAACACACTTGAACCATCCAAATACGGCTCAATTGGCATGAACATGTTACTTAATTTATCTGGTAATTTATGTCATTAAATTGCCTCGTTCTTAAATATACTTGTGTACATTTTCTCGCAATATTTTGGAACACCGATACCGACGCTCCACTGTTCTAGAATTCCTCTAGAATGTCGAGCACTTGTTTCTATCTACACACTTTCTTGACTTGGATAAACTCTCCGTCATATACTCCTTCTGCCGGACTAGTGAGTCTTTGTTCAAGCCTTCGTAAGTCTCCTCTGTCCATGGATTCCACATGGTCGATGAGCCGGTTGTACCCTAACACCTATGATACCCTTTAGGGATCAACATGCACTACTAGACTTGAGATTATTAATGGCAAAGTTTTTATGGAGACTATAGATTTATGAGAAATTTGGGTAATTAAATTTCACTCATGAGTTCTTTATTTTATTAGAAGTCTTTGATCTTTTGATGACTTATATCTCATTATATGTAGGACAAATTTGAGCTTAAAGTTGGAGATGAGATTTGTAATAATGCCCATGTCAGAGAATCATATATGAGATAGCATGTCGGAGATATCGAGATATCCGCCGCTCATACTATTCTCATTATCAAGCCTATGAAACTGATGAGGCTCGTCTTCAAAACCCTCCAAACGATGTAAATCCTAATGAATGGGCATGGTTGGTCATTATTTTGGTTCTGAAAGTTTTCAGGTACTAAAGGCTACATGGATTTTTTTGTTAGATAAAATATGTGTTTCATTAATTTGATAAAATTCCTTTTTTATAGGCAATGAGCGAAAGGAACAAAGCAATCGTTCTAAGCAACTCATTAGTCATGTCATAGGAAGAAAATCATTCAAGCAAACTAGTTGGTAAGAGGTACTTTGTAATCATAAGTTTTATTATTAGTTCATATATATTCTTTGTAGTGGACTCATTATTAATTTTTTGGTGTAACAGCGAAATGAAGAAGGCGAGGAGCCTCCAGCGCATGAACTTGGAGGCTAACACATCAAAAGAAAGATGGCTCTTGGGGAAGTGAATACTCAAGACAAGTTTATGTAACTTATATTTATTGTTCATTATTTATTTATGATATGTCTCTCCCTTAATTGATTTGCAGTAACATCTAGTTCTCTTCTCTCTTTGTAATTCAGGAAACAGTCAAAGATAAGTTAGAAGAGTCATCCTCACAATCATGTAGCTTAGCAGCACCACTCCAGATGAGGTACTTACCTCTATTGTTGGACAGAGATCTGGTCAATTAGAGGACGTGGTTGCGGTCCAAGGCAACTCCCAAATCAGTTATTACAGTAGCTACAATTGCGGGACTTCAAGCCCAAGTGAAAAATAAAGATGAAGAGATATCACAGATGAAAGAAATGATTTCCAAACAATGTGAAGATATGGCCGTGATTCAAGAAAAATTGGAGAACCAGAGGGAAGAGTTGACTACTCATCTTGAGAATATGATGAACCAAAGATTTATGGATATGATGTCTCAATTTCAGAATCGACAGTTGTAAACCAAAGATTTATGGATAATATTTTAATTTTAAAATAGACATTTGTGATGAAGAGAAGATTGCATTTTAAGACATTATAAGTTTTGTGAATGAAATGCGTTTATTGCCATAAACTATTTATAATGTTTACTTTTTTTAATGACATGATGACAGTGACTGCTGTGTAAATGACAGTTCATTTTAGACATTTTATAGATATTGTACAGGTGCTTTATAGAATTTTTAAATGGTTATGGTTAGTGTATATGTTGTTACGGCGACTTATATCGCCATAAATAAGTAGTTAGGTAACACATTTTGTAGGTATTTACGGCGGTATTGTCGCCATAAAAACACATTTATGGCGGAAAAAATGGTCGCCTTAAGTAGATATTTTCCCTGCAAATGTTATTTACGGCGACATCCAATCGCCATATATAAGTTTTTGTGGCGACATTAAAAGTCGCCGTAAATACATATTTTCCCTGCAAATGTTATTTACGGCGACATCCGATCGCCATATATAATTTTTTGTGGCGACATTAAAAGTCGCCGTAAATGCATATTTACGGCAACAATATGGTCGCCGTAAATACTTATTTATAGCGACTACCCTCAGCCGCAGAAAAAGCGCAAAAGCGACGGTATAATTTGCGGTGACTAGTGGCGACATTAATATCGTCGTAAAAACTCTTTTGTGTCGACATATTTATTATTTACGGCGACATATGTCGCTGTAAAAAGTCAAGTTTCTTGTAGTGATGATCCAAACGGCTATTAGAAGTTCGCTCTTATCTTGAATCACGCCGGACCTCTGGACCTGTGCGTAACATGGCCAGCGGAAAGGTAGTGAGTTCCACCTGACTGCTAACACCGAACGCGTGTGTTGTGCAACTGTTACTATTGCCTGTTACTCGACGTGATACGTGCAATGTCCACTAGCTCTCATCTATACTCTATTCTCATCTATTCACGTTCTCTCTACTATCTCGTCTATTCATCTAGTGATCTCATCTATTTCTTGGTACTCTATATTGGCCATTGACTGATTGTCTCAAGATAAACAATATAACCAATGTCTAGCAATATATAAAGGGCCCGATCTGGTCCTGGGATGTGCGCCCGAAAGTGCTAGCGCCAATGGGAGTTAAATGATCAGAGTGTTTGGCATTACACTCGAGTGCTATCTATCTCGACTATCTAAATGACAATCAAAAGTGTTATATTCTCTTGTTGTCTATGGACAAAAGTGTTATACTATACTCGTTGTGCTATACTATACTTTGTGCTATGGCCTTCTTGCTATTTTGAGCTATACTCGACACTCTTGCTATATTTGTAAAGTTGTGTTATTTCGTTCACATGCTATCCTGCTATCTTTTACTTGACTCTCTCGCTCTATCATTAGTTACTCTGCCTTTTAATTCATTAATCATTTAAAACCTGCTTGACTATTGAGATTTAAGTCCTACTAGGCGTTATCGCTCACCCTGCGTTATTTGTCGTTGTGTTCTCAGGAGAGACCGAGGACGAACTATACACTCAAGAGGACGGAACGACCAGGAGTGATGTCAAGAGTACCCTAGTGTCCTAGTGCTACGATAGAGTCTTAGTTTAGTCTTTTGCTTTATTTCAATGTAATTGGGCCCTATAGAATGGCTCTGATATTAGTCGTTGTAACTAGACATTTGAAAGATTATTAATGAATGAATTTGCTTTAGTATTATTCTTGTCCAATGGTTTGATGTTTAGTACTCGCTCTCTACCTTTCACTTGCAACTACCTCGCGTTCTGATATTACGCGTCGGGGCGTGACACTGGTAGACGTACTGGTCCTCAGGTAGTCCTGTTCCAGTGCCTCACTTTAGGGTTCTCGGCCGAAGCCCCTAAGGGTGTAAGGCTTGGTCCTGCAGCTGTGTAGCTTGCAGGTGTGGTGTGGTTTGTCTCCACGGTCGTTGTCTTGTTGAGGTGGAGCGGCAGCTAGACCTTTCGTTCGTGGCTGCGAGACTGAGAGGTGTACTTGTGTTGTTTGTCCGAGTCTGTGGCTGGTGTCGCGAACCAGTTCTCGTGACTCGTGTTCGGCGTACCCTTTTATTTAGCTTGTACACTTGACGTGTGTTGCTGTTTATTTATTTGTAACTGTAAAATCATGCTTAGGTGTTTACATGATTTACAGATTTAATATTAATTATGTTTCCTCGGCTTGGGGGAGTTACCCTACTGAGCTAATGACTTGTGAGGCTCACCCCTTTTTCTTCCAGGTGAGGGAGAGCAGGAGGCTTCACGTCCCTCTAGTAGTTCGGACCAGCCTCATAGCAGAGTCAGGCCCACCACACCAGAGTAATGTTCATCCTTGTGGAGCCTTGGGAGTTTGTCCCGGGCTGTGTGTATGTTTATGTTGATTATGTAAGGAACCTGGTATGTACTTTTCTTATGGACATGTATGAACAATATATTATATATTTGCTTAATGTGGTTCTTTTGTATTTTCAACGGACATATGTGTTTGATATCCCTTGCGAGGCTTCGGCCCGATCGCGGGAGACGGAGTCGTGTCAAGCTCGTTATAGTGTTAATGGGTTTGAACGACATGGTTCGTTACACAGCTGGAGGCTCAGGTTAAATAGTAGATAGAAGTAGTCTGCTTTTATTTAAATTTATGATTATTATGTTGCTTATGTGTTGTTTGTGTTGCTTGTTGTAGCAGGCTCAGGCTCCAGCTCTAGTTCCCCAAGGGCATGACCATGGTGGTCCTTCCATCATGGAGCGATTCGAGGATGGCTCCACCCTCTTTTAAGGTGGAGAGTCAGCCATTACTGGCAGAGAACTAGATGAGGGAGATCGAGAAGATCTTCCGAGGTATTAGGTGTGCTGAGGAGGATAAGGTCAGCTTGGCCACCTATATGCTACAGGTAATTGTTAGTTAATATGCTGGTATTTATGTTAAGTTTAGATTTGTCTAGATTGGTCCTTATAGATGGTTTTCTGCAGGAGAGAGCCTGTGTGGTGGTCCTCTTTACTGCATACTCGGTTTGAGGATGGTGTTGTTGAGGTAGCATGGGATGAGTTCGTGAGGCTCTTTCGGGCCAAGTTCATTCCAGAGCATATCCATGGCAAGATGGAGCAGGAGTTCCTCACTCTGACTCAGGGCTCCATGACCGTACTTGAGTGCGAGGCCAGGTTTGCAGAATTATCAAAATATGCACCTCACATAGTGGCTGATGAACACAGGAAGGCAAAGAAGTTTGTGATCGGCCTTAAGCCATCACTAAGGTCGAGGCCGGTAGCGTTTGATCATCGTATCCTAGAAGAGGCCCTTAGTGCTGCTTGTAGACAGGAGAGCGAGATGGAGCAGTACCTAGAAGAGAAGAAGGCTTTGCAGAAGAGATCTGCACCTCCTTTCCAGCGGCAGGATAGGAAGAAGGCGGCGTACCAGTCACTGCAGCGTTCCGTGGCAGCGAGCAGCTAGTAGGTAGTAGCACCGAGGTCCCCCGGCGTTAGACCTAGCGGTAAGAAGGAGTGTCCTCACTGTGGAAGGACGTAGGTGGTACTGAGTGCTGGAAGCTAGCGGGGAAGTGTTTAAAATGCGGGAGCAGTGAGCATTTGTAACGACCCTCTTCATACCGGTACGATTATACCAATCCCCATCGGTAAAAGGGCGTCGTCACAGTGGGACATGTACCCAACACTGGCGATAGGTTGATATGTACCTAGATAGCAATAGAGTACAGCGAATAAAATAAACAACTAAACTCTTAACCCGTCACCAACACACATTCCACAATCTAAATAGCGAAATAGAAAGACAATGTCCAAATTAATACCAAATAAAGAGGACTACAATGTCCAAATATTGTCCATACAATAATCCTTTTTGTGCAAAAGAAAAGAACAACTGGTAACAGCTCCACAAATAGTCTTCTAAATGATGATCCTCGCCACGCTACCTTCTAGTGCACGATACCTGTCAACCTGTACGCCGAAGCAAGAGTGAGTCCAAAGACTCAGCAAGCAAACTACCCATAACATACACGTATAAGTCATAGGGGTTTTACATGCACATTTACAATTTTCAAATCATGGCATGCTAGTCATTTCAAGTTTTCAACCTATCATGACAGTTTTACAAGTTTATACATGGATCATGCTTTCAGATTTCTAAGAATAAAATTTACCTATCACATGCTCTCTATTCAATTTACTTATGAATCTTGTCTTTAAAGAACCAAGACATGAGAGCTACTAACATAAACATTGTGCACACATGAAAGGAAACACAACTAGCATGGGTCTTACATGTTTTTTAAACAAATACATGGACATTTCTACATGCTTTAGGTTGCTGATTTCACATGATTCTATGGCTATAAATCTACACATGAGAGCTACAACGTTGCTTAAAACATATCATGTGAACAACCCATCATGCTATTTTGCACACAAACTCATTAGTTACCCCTAACATGGATTCTAGACTTTTTACACATGTGAAACATTGTTTTGCATACATTTAGGTTGCTGTTTGGATATGCAATTGACACTTTCATGACCTATTCATAAGTTCACAATTTAACACATTTATCCTACATGATTGCACACTTACTCATTTACATTGTTCAATTTTTCATATTGACATGTACACATGTTCGCACTTATGCAATTTACGCATTTCCACATCATTTACTCTTCCACTTTCACTTATCACGTGTCATATCGATTGCACTTACCACGTGCATCATGGGCACATATTTCACATTTTATTCATTTTTCATTACTTAAACAATTTGCCATGACACATAGTCCTAACCACCAGTAGAGGACACTAACAAATATCTCATAGCTCGTGCTCATTCCTTAGCACAGCTCTCAACACAACTCATAACACAACTCATAACACAACACATGACACAACTCATACACATACTCACCACCTAGGCAATACAGCGGTGAATCTTGGTAACTGCGCAGACCGGAGAAGCCTCTCCACCCTATCCTGGTACTTGTCCACCTCCGGGGTTTTCCCAATGCCTTTGGGACAAACTTATATCACATGGAGCCTTCTATAGGGACTTTTCTATATACGGATCCCGATGCCTCTAGGATAGCAGTGTCACATAGGCACAACTTTTACACTTTACTCATACCGAGTTTTAATACGTGTTTTACACATAACACTTTATTTCATTCACTTTCTCACTCACATGAATACCTCTGTTTTTCCTAACATGGTACTACAGAATTTCAAGAGTTTGACACACAGTAAACACCCTAATCATGTTGGTTTAAACAAATCTAATCACATTACGATCATATGCACAATTATCATATTTCACATGAAAACACATAACTTTTTATTTACTGATCCAAACGACCTGAAATTTTAACCACATGCTGTTTTCGGGTTCAAGATCATACCCTCAATTTTTCAGATTTTTCTGAGCCAAAGAAATTTACAGAAATAAAACACCTATTAACATACTATTAACAACTTAAGTTAACATGGGGTTAACACATCTTGTAATTTAGCCACTTGCTGTTGAACATAAGCTACTAACAATATGCAGGAATTGAGGATACATAATACCCAGATTCATACATCTATGGATTGAACCCTACAAACCATTCTTGCATGCTTTTATTTTTACCGAACCGAGCTTATTTACGAATTACACAAGTATGGATAATTTACTAAAATTTGCAAACGCATATTCTGACCCACTGACCTTCATGATTAGACTAAAGCCAAGGCATTCACACTAATTCCAATCATGAACAAGGATTTGCAAGATTATATACCTGATGCTCACAAGTTTAAAAGATACCATTATCCTACATTCACCAACACATTCCACGTTCATTCACAACCACAACTAACAATATACATAGAGTATAAGCTTACCATATATCCTCATCACGGAAAATGTACCGAAAATAATGCATAAGTGGGACAGAACAGCTCACTGTTCTGCCCAGAAGAACTAGGCGGCGGTCTCTGGCCGCTGACTCAGGGTCAGCGGCATGGCCGATGGACGCCAAGCTCATCACAGGCGTCCAGGGACCTTGCCGTCGAACCAGGTCTGTGCAAACACAGACCCGAGCTCTGAATCTTGGGTGAATAGGAGGGTCTAGGACTCGAGGAAAAATCCATAAAATCACAAAACTCACCTAGACTCATACGGGGACATCATAGATAGGTCACTTGCCTTCTAAAAATTCCTCCAAGGGATTTAGGGCTCGGTGAAGACCTCCTTGGGCAGTCCCAAGAAAGTTGCAGAAGGCCTCCAAGGTCACCTTCCTCCGGGTTCTTGGATGAGCTCCACAGCAAGGGGACGATGGGGAAGCCTTCTCCTTTGCTCCAGCTTCCTTCTTGTCGCAGTAGATCTCCAGATCAAGCTCCAAGGGGTCGGATTGTGGGTGCTAAGAGGGGTTTTTCCTCACAGACTTTCTCTAGGGTTTTCCTTTCTCTATTTCTCCTCTTGCAAGGTGAAGTGAGGAGTGGGGAAAGGCCATTTCGGGTTCAGACCTAAGGAGAGTCCCTCACCCACTCACCATACTGATTTGACAGCCTTAGAGCCGTTGGGGACATCCCCCATGGGTGGCCATACCTTGTTTCAGAAGTTTGCAGCTCTGCTGCGCATGCAGGTCAGAGAAGTTGGCGTCCAGATCGCTGGACGCCAGGATTAGTGTTGGCGTCCATGTCTGGACGCTGACACCACCTCAGCGGCCTGGGTTGACGCCAAGATGGCCTTTGGCCAAATCTAAAATATGCAGAACCATGCATACCATGCATCCATGCATATATGCATGCAATACGTATACGTATTATATCCATACTATCACCATGCAATACATACCCTATTTATATTTAATATAAACATATTGACGCTATTGGCCCTTCGGCCAGAACTTAAAACATGCAGAAACTATGCTTACACTATATATATACATACAATATATAAGGTGTAACATGTATTACTATACCAGGCAATCAATATCATTTATACCTAGGCATACACAAGCATACATAAATACACTAAGATAAGATGTACGTAGATATCTACCTATGCGTACATGATGTTTTACATAGGTGTGACTCAACACACGGAAAAGTAAATGACGAGAATTATGAGGGCTTCGCAAATCATTAGGAGGTGATATGAATTATGTTAGCTAAGAATAATCTATTCGATAAAATAGTCCTTGCACACACACACTTGATTTGACATATATATAGTATACACACACGGGTGTAGCATACTTATGTACATTATGCTTGGAATAGATGGATACAACATGCGCACCGGTAATTAGATTTACTTGCACAACTTTACCTAACATTGCTTAAGTACTATATGCATAATTTAGCCAATGACTATTCTCACCTAAATATCATAAAAATACATGCATGTTATTCATGAGAGTATAGAATCTCATATAACTATTAATTACACCTACCATGCTTGAACTCTTTATGTATATGCAATGTACGAAGTACAATGTACACATTAACTAAACCATGCAAATGAACAATGTTTACAACTAATCATACACATGCATACACAATACACCAAGGTGTTATGCATGTAGAATTCGGTATACAATTGTCACCGCACAAGATAAATACATACGTACATACACATATGTACTTCATACACTCCCATACAAATTCCATGAAATAGTAGTATAGGATATCTTCAATATTAAGATAGCACAAGCATAGTATTATTCAAGTATCCTAATTAGAGATTCTCGGTATTCATAATACACCTCTAATTAGCTAATTGTTCACTTCTACATTAATTATCATATACCTATGTATATATATATAGACATACGCACATGCTCATGCTCAAGAGAAGGATAAATTTATAGTAGGCACAATGAACTACGCATACTAAGCACACAACAACCGAACACCCAACACACCATTCATATACATACATATATATAAAGAGAATAAAATTCGGGGTCTCACAGCATAGATCCGGGATTGTCCCAGGCTTCAGAAGGGAGTCCAGCGTGCAGCGTGTAATACCCCAGAAATTTCATTAATTAAAAATTATAAATAAATTGGAAATTTTGTCAATTAATAAAAAATTAAACTAGACAAATCATACGCATCATTATCACATGCGTAAAAACGTATATAAAATTTTGTAAAATAAAAGTTATACTTTAAATAATCCCTAATGACCCATTAAGAAATTGGGGCATAGAAAAATAATCTGGACCGAGTTTTGAATTTAGGTGACTTATTATTGTAATTAAAGTATAATTCGGAAACCATTATTAAATGAGCCAAGTGGATTAATAATTAAAAATCAAATATGGGTAGACTTTAACATATTATTGATAATCCATCATGAGAAATTGGATCAATGGACCTCTCATGGCCATGAATAAATTCAAATGAGAAAATGTAATAAAACCAAAACACAGCTAAGGGATATTCAATGAAAAGAGCATTAATAAACCCATTAAATGGAAAAGAGTAATGGGCTTTGCTTAATGGATCCTCTAGAACTTATTGGGTCAAAATATGAATTTATAAATAATAAATAAAAGAAATACCCTAAATTCGGAGTTTAATTATCTCCTAATTGGAAAGGGGTTATTAAAGCAATAAAGTGGCAATTAGAGTTGGATTGGATTCCTAAACCTACCCCATATAGTCTAGCACGAATTTAGATCCCATCCTAACATAAATAAGGTTTGAAAGCAAGAAAGGAAGGTTGGAGTTAGGAAATCTCGAAATTAAGAGGAATTTGAGTAGTAGTAGGAATAGGAACTTGTATTTTTATAAATACACCTCTTAAACCCTCTTGGCCGACCCTAACTCGTTGCCAAAGGTTGTTGGATGTGGAGAAGAGGCCAAGGAGGAGAGGATCTCGTGGGGAGAAGGAGTTCTTGAAGCTTCTTCCTCGTTCTTGGAGTTCTAAGCCCTAGAAGATAAATCGAGTCAAAGGTAGGCATTCTCACGAGAAAAACTAATGAAATTTGACTATAGATCGTTCCATGCATCAGGAACAATATCCTCAAGTTTCATAATTTTCCTCGAGCCAATATTTTCTTCTTAATTTTGAAGTTCTGCAACTCTCATGACCCCGACCCTTCATCTTAATCTTGTTCTCCATGTACACTCGACCCCATGCTATGAAACTTTTACTGAGTTACTGATAGATGTTAGGCATCTTTTGCCCCTGAAAGCCCTAATTTTTATCCATCCTACTGCTCGAATTTATTCTTTGATCTCAATTATGTAATGTTTCATGTTTGTCATGTTTAAATAAGTGAAGCATGCTGAGATCATGTCCAACTTCAAATTCCTATTTACTGGAAGTACTCTTGCAGTCTAGTTTCATTTGCCACTTTTTCATGATTTTTCATCGTGTATACAATTAGTTATGATTTTTGAACGACCCTGTATCAAAAATATGATATTTTTGGACCGCAATCCAAGACAGAGCAGAACTCTGTCAGGCCCAGGCGCTGACCCTGTGAACGCAACGGCCCGATATGCCGCGTTCACAAGGGCCGTCGCGACAGAGCGTTCTGTCGCGATCTGATCGCGACAGCGCTTGTCGTCTCGATCTGCTGACCAGGCCGTCGCGACCCTCTTGCAACCCAGTCGCGACCTGTCTGCCCGAACCGACATGCCTGTCGTGACCTGTACAAGCCACCGTCGCGATCTGCCCTGACCCTGTCGCTACCCTTACTGGCCTACGTCGCCTTTTTAACAGTCACATACGCAGTAAAAACCCCTGTTTTAAACTGGAGCTATATTGAATGCTTTAAAATACATATTCACGACTTCTTTTCTATCTATGATTTCTCTTACACATGCACACACATGAACCCCATATATGGCTGAAATCTGGCATAAAATATCTCATAATGTATCTGGTAATTTATTGCAATAAAGCATATTAATGCCCTATTTTAAAGGACTTGTATTCGTCTCTTGCGTTGTTTATATACCTATATCGATGCTCCACTCTTCTAGAATTCCTCTAGAACGTCGAGCACCTGGTTTGATAACACACTTTACTTGGCTTGTGGTGAACTCTCCGTCGATCTTTTCTTTCCGCCGACTAGTGAACTCTTGCACAAGGCCTCCGTAGTCTCCTCTGATCATGGATTCCCACATGTCGACGAGCCGGTTGTACTCTAACACCCATTACACCTTTAGGGATCGATATGATCCGAACGACTATTAGAGGTTCGCTCTAATCTTGAAAACGCCGAACTCTGACCTGTGTTTAACATGGCCTGGTAGGGTCGTGAATTTCCACCTGACTGCCAACACCAAGTGCTTGTTTGTGCAACTGTTACTATCGCCTGGTTACTTGACGTATTACGTGCAATGTCCACTAGCTCTCATCTACACTCTACTCGCTCATCTATCACATTCACTCTACTATCTCGTCTATTCATCTAGTGCTCTTATCTATTTCTTGGTACTCTCAATGGCCATTAATTGATTGTCTAAAGATAAACAATATAACCATGCCAGCGCAATAGGGCCCGATCAGGTTCCTGGGGGGAGCGCCGAAAGTGCCATTTGCCCGCGGGAGTTAATGATCAGGAGTCGCATTACATCCAAGTGTCCATACTATCATATTAATCTAAGACCATCAAAACAAAGTGCTATATTCTCTCGTTGTCTTTTGACAAACATGCATAACTCTCTCTCTCGGTTATATCTCCGGATAACCAAAGTGCAATACTATTATGATTGACGGAAGTTAATCAAAAGTGCTATACTATTTCGTTGAATAAGAAAATCAATCAAAGTGCAATTTACTCTCTATATGGCCAACTACATTTCTCTCCTCCTTGCTATATTGTTGCTTGCTATTGTTTGACGTTATTTGCTATCTTGTTGTTATCGTTTCCATCCTGACTTGACTTTAATCGTCGTGCTATACTTGATTCATCTGCTATTTGAACCACGTAACTTGTGCTATTACTTTCTCAACTTTACATGACTCTCTCTATCATTAGTTACTCTGCCATTAAAGCATTAATTATTTAAAGCCTGCTTGATCCTGAGATTTAGTCCTACTGGGCGTTATCGCTCCCCTTCGTTATTTTGTATTGTGTCTCAGGTAAGTCGGACTTTGACGTCACACACACAATGGGACAGGACCAGAGTGAGAGCGACCTGGAGTCAACTCATGAAGTTACCTTAGTCTATGGAGTCTAGTAGTTATTGCTTTAAGTTTCTTTTCAATGTAATGAGTCATTGAGCCCTATGTATTGGCTCCGAAATTAGTGGTTGTAATAGTCTTGTGGAATTTCAATGAAAGAAGAGTTTATTCAATATTTGTTCAATAGATGCTCTGAATTATTCAACTATTGTACATTTTCTCTACTATGTACTTGTTCACGTTCTCGCTGATTATTCCGCTGCTAATTTGGTGGGGCGTGACACAGCGCAAGCCCCAGCAGTGCAGCAGCAGCAGCGCCAGCTACGGAAGACAAGGAAGGCCTCAAGCCCAAGCTCGAGTGTTTGCCTTAGCGCGTGAGGATGCCGAGCAGGCGGAGCACGTCACGGAAGGTACGGTTCTTTTCATGGGTGTGCATGCTCGGGTTTTGTTTGATACGGGTGCCACTCACTCGTTCATTTTCGAGCGGTTTGCTAGGCAGTTAGCTATAGAGTCTAGTGTAGAAGCAGAGGAGTTAGAGGTCCCTTTGTCTGTGCACACACCTGCGGGAACGGTATCGACTAGGAAGTGTATTCTGTCTTTACCTGTGTGCATTGAGGATCGAGTCTTAGATGGGTGCTTCTTTTGCTAAAGATGAGGACTATGATGCAATTCTAGGTCTAGATTGGCTAGAGGAGCACTATGCATTAGTAGATTTTCATGGGAAGAAGATTGTTTTCTGTATTCCTAGTGAGAATGAGGTTTTCACATCCATTGCCAGGAACTTAGCGAGAAAGTTTGTCATCTCTGCCATGAAGGCGATGAGATGGTAACAGGGTTGTGACGCTTTTTCTTGCCAGCGTGGTATTAGTACCGAAGGCTGATC
>JACBKR010002857.1:0-45073 GCA_014218235.1 Colocasia esculenta | reverse complement strand
TTTGTTGCTTGTTGAATTAGGAGAATTGATGGAAGAAGAGAGGCCGTGGTACCATGAGATTGAGCAATTTTGCAGAGACGGTACCCTCCCTAGAAGAAGCGGAAGCAGAAGAGAGCGAGCTATCCGTAGAGCAGCATTGAAGTATACCCTCGTGGGTGAAGTTCTTTACAGACGTGCTCTAAATGGAATGCTCCTCAGATGTGTGA
The DNA here is from genome assembly GCA_014218235.1 of Colocasia esculenta. Lineage (NCBI taxonomy): Eukaryota > Viridiplantae > Streptophyta > Magnoliopsida > Alismatales > Araceae > Colocasia > Colocasia esculenta. The sequence continues at coordinate 44,867 of JACBKR010002857.1, read as the reverse complement.
CAGATGAAGAGGCTTGGAAAATAGTGGAAGGATCCCACTCCGGTGAATGCGGAGGGCATGTGAATGGTCAAATGTTAGCCAGAAGATCCTTAGGCAGGGCTACTACTGGCCAACCCTAGAAGACGACTGTGCCGCCTACGTTCGTAGGTGTGTCAGATGCAAATCCATGCCGATAAAATCCATGCTCCGTCTTCTTCTTTGCATCCACTATCTTCTCCTTGGCCTTTCTCCATGTGGGCCTTTGATATCATTGGGCCTCTTGGTGATCCTAATGCTCAGATAAACAAAAATCCTTCATCCTCACTGCTACTGAGTATTTCACCAAATGGGCCGAAGCAGAAGCATTTGCAGAAATCAAAGGTTCAACCGTGTGCAGATTCATCATGAAGAATATCATTGCGCGGTTTGGAGTACCTGTGCAGCCTCGTCACCGACAATGGACCGCAGTTCATATCCAAGAGCTTCAAGACTTATGTAAGAGGTTCAATATTTCCTTGCATCATTCGTCTCCTTATTATCCACAGGGCAACGGCCAGGCCGAAGCCAGGAATAAACCCTTTTTGAAAATTTTGAAGAAAACTTGGAGTCTAATAAATTGGATGATTGGCCAGAAAAGCTAATTGAGGCTCTGTGGGACTACCGCACCCTCCAACCGCACGCCCACAGGGCAAACTCCTTTCTCACTTACATATGGAATGGAAGCGATATGTCCACACGAGATCCTCATCCCTTCGCTAAGAATTCAGCTGGACAAGAACTTAATCCCGATGAACATCGGGAGGCGTTGCTTACACAACTAGAACTCTTAGACGAACGGCGTCTAGCTGCAGCCGATCATGTGCTTTCATATCAAAATAGACTCTCAGGTCTCTTCAAAAGAAAGTGATTGAGCGTAAGTTTCAAGAAGGAGACATGGTTTTGAAGCGAATTTTCATAAACCTGGAGGTTCCATGTGACTGACCGGGTACTTATGCCTAATAAGGCTCCATACCCATATCCGCCTCCCGCGAACGGACCGAAGTCTCGCAAGGGATATCTCACACACGTGTCCAGTAAGAGTATAAAAGACAAACCCAGAATATAAGACACAAGAAAGTACATGTGCTCATATCTGTTCACAAATTTGTACAACTGTCCCACTACATTAATACATGTCCAATTAAAGAGTACAACTACCTGGGGCATACCCCGGGGAGCACAAGCTCACACAACACTAACTACTACACAACTGCTGGTGGTACAAGTCTGTCATAAACTTGCTGCGAGCCAAACACACGGCAAGCCTTGAAAAGAACTGTGGGGAATGAGCCTCAACAAGTCACTGGCTCAGTAGGGGCTATACCAAAACAACACTGTAACCACAGACACCTCAACCCCAATGGGTTTCACTGGCAACAACAATAGCCAACCATTCATGCTCACATCATTACAATAAATAACAATTGAACATCCTCATGATAATAACCATAAAGTCCTCAAAGAAAAGTAGGACTACAGGACTAACATAATATCATTAGTCAGCCCAACTACTAAAGTGCCTAAACCACAGTCTCACTGGCACACTGCTACAACAACTGGTTGCCTAAACTATGAGCCACACAGGCAAGTCACTGCCTAAGCTGCAAGCTTCACAGGCAAACCTCAAACACTTGAATAACAGGACTGCTAAATAAGAGCTGGTCCTTTATACTCCAAACCACACTACATCAGATACTACATACAGTGTAACAGAACTGGCTACCACACGAGCCAATCCATAACACACTAAAACTATAATTGGAATCATACTCATGAGAGTAAAACTCAACAAGTGGAAGGTCTCTCACGGCCCCACGGAGCCCAGCTCTACTAAACCACATATGCCTAGGCCACAAGCCTCATCCGCAAAATACCCACAAAGTAACGTAATTAATAATCACAAATTAATCCACAATAAAATATAAACAAGATCTACTTAAAACAGTTAGTTACAACAAGTGGCTGGTCAAACCACAAGACCTCCACACACACGAAGCCTGAAAAGGTTGGTACACAATGTACCACCACAAACTACAAGTACCCACGAAGGAAATAAGTACCTGCTACTCTGAGGTACCACAACACAACACCCGAACAAAGGGTACAGGAAGATGGTAAACACCACACTGAACCACAATATATTGTGCCATCATTTAAGCACAACATTACAGGTAAAACCTCAACGGCAATCACTAAACTACAACTCAACCACAATTGTGCCAACACCAGGGCACACCTCGACGAGTCAAACCTCGACCACGAGTCATAAACCACAAACTCACGACAAGTAGCAAAGCACGAGTCGGAAGGGAACGACGCCACCACACGGGACAGACTACTGGCTGATCAGGCAGTATCCATCCCGACAACACAACACAAGAACTACCTCTCAGCCTCGCAGTCACAGACGAAAGGTCCAACTGCCGCTCCACGAGAACAAGTCAACAACTGTGGAGACCAACTAACACCACACCTGCAGACACACAGCTACAGGCCCATGCCTGGCACCTCTAGAGTCTTTGGCCGGAGCACTCTAAAGTGAGACACTGGAAAACAGGATTAGCTGCGGACCAGTACGTCTACTGGTGTCCGTACCCCCAACCACGAGCGTGCTACAAGCGACTGCACACCCACAAACACAAGCCGCTGCCCTACTGTCGTCTTTCCCTCAGCCGGACGTACAACTCAACACAAAGTGAGGGTGTCCAGGAAGACGACACAGACCTCGACGGTACCACACTATACTGGGACACAAACTCGAGCACAGCAAACACACGTGCCTGGCTCACAAAGAACCTGGGGTACCCGACTAGAGAGGCATTCCGGAATAGGCGCCGGACCACCACACTCGGCAAGCTCAAACCACGATACTTACACATATAGCCTTTACTTATATTTCACAATATAAGTGTTAGGATTAGCTTACATTGGTCACCGTGTGACCCCAAAGCTATCCCACACCAACACATAACTAAACCGCAATCTTGCCTATCATTGGTCATGAGTGACCACCGTGGCAACACACACACACTTAACCATAAATCAATATAATATTCTTTAAAGAATAACTACATACACACACTCAAACCACGTAAACAACACGTGTATATTACACCCTGGATGGTGTACCACACGTCTTCCACGTAAACCACATGTCCACCACATGGACAACGCACTTCATGAGTGCCACGGTGCCAACGCACCACACATACTACGTAAAGCGATTACGTACATCACATATCATTCACGTAAAACATGCCCATTACATGAGCAATATGCTCCAAGGCATAACAAATGCACTAGCTCACACCAGTCATCGCCATGCACACACACAAACACATAATACTCATAACCAGAAAGCTACGTAAACCATACTGCATGGTTACATGCACAAGTTGGCGGCAACATCGACTGCCGCTTATAAGAAGTAGACGGCAAGAGATCTAGCCGTTTATATCCGGCTGGTGAGCTTGGCGACAAGCGATCTTGACGCCAAGTTCTCCGGCCTAAACCCCGCAGAAACCCTAATCCATCTCTACAGGTTTTCCAACCGTTTAACTACAGAAAAACATATAAAAGCGGTTCCTTTAACATACCAGAACCCGAAACAACCCATTACAACATGCTTCATTCACTAAATTACTCAAACCACCCATTAACCCCACATGGTGCAACTTAATCCCAAAATACAATAAAAATGCTGGTTCAAGTGATTAAGACATGTTTTAATGTTTCTAACAAGCTAACAGGGCTCGACCCCTACCTCAGAAACGCAATTAAACTCCCGAAGAACCTTGAATCACGCCGAAACCTGAGAAACGTCCCACGAATACCGCGCTCCAATCCGCCATTCCCCGCCCGATCTGCCGCTACCACACGCACCACAGCCTTCCCACGAGCTCCCGCCGACCGTCAGAACTCGCGAAGAAGCTCAAGGGTGAAGGTGGGGGAAGAGGAAGGGAGAGAGGGGAAAGAACAGGCTCGGGTTCTGCCATAAAAACACAGGTGCTTCAGGTTTAACGTCAACACATATGCCGCTAACCAAACCGCCACCCCACAAACGTCCACATCACTCGACGCCAAGTTCATCAAACTCGACGTCCACATCGATGGACGCTAAAACCATGTTAACGGCACATCATTGCCGCCAACACACAGTCAACGTCACCCACCTGGACGCCAACACATTGTTGATGTCCAGCGTACTGAACACCAACACAGACCCATAACCAAACCCGGTAAGGATCTAATAGAAACACACAACACTAATGGGCCTCACATTGGCCACCAAACCCGCTAAACCTGGATCCACGGGGATCCGAAAAATGCGCGACGTTACATTATTATCACCTGAAAACAAATGTCGTCCTCGACATATAAAACAAATCACAATAAACCAAATTATCACCTAAAAACAAATAAGTCAAATACAGAACAAGTAATACTCTTTCTCTGCTTCAGCCTTTCAATTCATCTCACAATTACTCTGTTCTGTCGATTCCTTTGCCTTTCTTTAGCTTTCAACCATAGGCGATCCTACCTTGCTAATGGTGCTTTATCTCCTTGGACTGAACCTGCTTCCACAATTTCTGGGCTGTGTTTGCAACATTTCTTTCGGGACCGCTTTATCTTTCTCAAATATCTTACACTGTAATATTCTTTCATACCATAATCTTTCCAAATTATTAAACTTTTCGGTGTCATTTCCTTTTTCTATTTATCACTACCAACTATTATCCTGCCTCATCTACATTCACATTCACAACTGACACTTTTTCAAAGAAATCAATCATCATCTTCGAATTTCCTGCTCTTTCATATTATTCTACTCATACCGCTTAAAGTCAATCTCTGATCAAAGACCATAATAAACTCTGTTCCTTTATTCCACTGCGCAAAACTTTACACTTTTTCCTTATTCAAACAAACTTGAACAATCTCTGAATATTAAATCTTTATTTGCTTCCGCTTCCGCTGCGCTACTCTGATCACACCCACACTTTTGCATAATGATCCACAATTTCTGTTCACAGTATTACTTTCAATTACCTTCTTCTGGCTTCAACTGTTCCTCAATCATCCCATTCAATTAATTCATACTGAAGAAATTACTGCAATTTCTGTTCTGCCAAACCTTATTGACATATTGCGCTTTTCATATATCTTTCCTACTTTACTGACATTCTCTGGCTAATTTCCATAATTCTGGGGCATAAGCTTTTCAAATATTCTTAATTAATCTGCTCCAGCATTTAAACCCTGAAATATCTTAATAATAATCCTTTCTGCTCGATTAAATCATTTCTTTGCATCAATATGCAAACTTTAACTGACATTTCCTGACTCATCTGATCTTATTCACTTTATCATTTGCTAAATTCTCCTTTCTTTAATCCATATCTTTTCTTTATCTAAACTGTCAATCATCAACTAAATATTCTTTTTGTGCAATTTTCACAAATTCTTATTGCACATTAATCCTTCTTTTCTCTTTTTCTTTATTCAACTGGTCATTTCTATACTTATATACAAATCTTCATATTACACTTCCTTCCTGCTATCATCATTTTCATAACAATACTTTTCTCAAATTTCTGATCTCAGGCATATTTAATCTATCTGCCATAATCACTGCTCTTTTATGCACTGATACTTTTTTTTTTTAAGCTGGCCTGCCTTTCTTGATCATATCAAACTCTTCATACTCTAATCACATTTCCATCACACTGTTTCTTATTATCCTCTGACTCAATCTCTGATGCCACAATACATTTGCTAAGATTCTCAACTGCAACTTATCACACACACTGACCTGATCCTTATCACCTTGCTACCATGCACCTGTCTCTGCCAACTTTCTATCTCATTATAACTTACTTACTGAATTCCATATCCAAACTTGTTAATCTCTTCAATTCCTTTAACTACAAATCTTTAATAACCAAACTGATCTATCACAGAAATACTCTATACTTATTTCTGCTAACTCTGCACTTTATTAACATATAACAGGTATATCCTTCTCAGTAGTGCCCCTTCTCCTCTAATCTCTGCAACTGAAAACTTTTAAATACTATATTTAACTGCTTTAACTGCACTAGTGCCAGGACACAACCACACAACTTATGCAACTATTCACATTGTGGCACAACAGCTGCTCACAACTGCCAATCTAACAAACAGAAACACACGGTTTACGTGCCAAAAGCTCACGTAAAAACTACTTTATATCACACAAAACCACAGACTTACTACCAGCAGTGGACATTAATTCATGTATTGGGACATTATACTTTCAATGTCTTTCCATATTCTAACTGGACATTGCTCTGATACCAACTGTGACGGACCGAGTACTTATGCCTAATAAGGCTCCATATCCATCCGATCCGCCTCCCGCGAACGGACGAAGTCTCGCAAGGGATATCTCACACACATGTCCAGTAAGAGTATAAAAGACAAACCATAAGAATATAAGACACAAGAAAGTACATGTGCTCATATCTGTTCACAATTTGTACAACTGTCCCCTTACATTATATATGTCCAATTAAAAGAGTACAACTACCTGAGGCATACCCCGAGGGAGCATAAGCTCACAAAACACTAACTACTACACAACTGCTGGTGGTACAAGTCTGTCATAAACTTTGCTGCAAGCCAAACACACGGCAAGCCCTGAAAAGAACTGTAGGGGAATGAGCCTCAACAAGTCACTGGCTCAGTAGGGGCTACCCAAAACAACACTGTAACCACAGACACCTCAACCCCAATGGGTTTCACTGGCAACAACAATAGCCAAACCATTTCATGCTCACATCATTACAATAAATAACAATTGAACATCCTCATGATAAAACATAAAGTCCTCAGAAAAAAGTAGGACTACAGGACTAACATAATATCATTAGTCAGCCCAACTACTAAAGTGCCTAAACCACAGTCTCACTGGCACACTGCTACAACAACTGGTTGCCTAAACTATGAGCCACACAGGCAAGTCACTGCCTAAGCTGCAAGCTTCACAGGCAAACCTCAAACACTTGAATAACAGGACTGCTAAACAAGAGCTGGTCCTTTATACTCCAAACCACACTACATCGGATACTACATACAAGGTAACAGAACTGGCTACCACGAAGCCAATCCATAACACACTAAAACTATAATTGGAATCATACTCATGAAGAGTAAAACTCAACAAGTGGAAGGTCTCTCACGGCCTCCACGGAGCCCAGCTCTACTAAACCACAATATGCCTAGGCCATAAGCCTCATCCGCAAAATACCCACAAAGGTAACGTAATTAATAATCACAAATTAATCCACAATAAAATATAAACAAAGATCTACTTAAAACAGTTAGGTTACAACAAGTGGCAGGTCAAACCACAAGACCTCCACCACACACGAAAGCCTGAAAAGGTTGGTACACAATGTACCACCACAAACCTACAAAGTAACCCACGAAGGAAATAAGTACCTGCTACTCTGAGGTACCACAACACAAACACCCGAACAAAGGGTACAGGAAGATGGTAAACACCACACTGAACCACAATTATATTGTGCCATCATTTAAGCACAACATTACAGGTAAAACCTCAACCGGCAATCACATAAACTACAACGCAACCACAATTGTGCCAACACTAGGGCACACCTCGAACGAGTCAAACCTCGACCACGAGTTATAAACCACAAACTCACGACAAGTAGCAAAGCACGAGTCGGAAGGGAACGACGCCACCACATGGGAACAGACTACTGGATGATCAGGCCAGTATCCATCCCGGACAACACAACACAAGAAACTACCTCTCAGCCTCGCAGTCACAGACGAAAGGTCCAACTGTCGCTCTATGAGAACAAGTCAAACAACTGTGGAGACCAACTAAACCACACCTGCAGACACATAGCTACAGGCCCATGCCTGGCACCTCTAGAGTCTTTGGCTGGTGCACTCTAAAGTGACACTGGAAAACAGGACTAGCTGCGGACCAGTGCGTCTACTGGTGTCCGTACCCCCAACCACGAGCGCGCTACAAGCGACTGCACACCACAAACACAAGCCGCTGCCCTACTGTCATCTTTCCCTCAGCCGGACGTACAACTCAAACACAAGAGTGAGGGGTCCAGGAAGACGACACAGACCTCGACGTACCACACTGTACCGGGATAAAACCCCGAGCACAGCAAACACACGTGCCTGGCTCACAAAGAACCTGGGGTACCCGACTAGAGAGGCATTCCGGAATAGGCGCCGGACCACCACACTCGGCAAGCTCAAACCACGATACTTACACATATAGCCTTTACTTATATTCACAATATATAAGTGTTAGGATTAGCTTAACATTAGTCACCGTGTGACCCCAAAGCTATCCCACACCAACACATAACTAAACCACATCTTGCCTATCATTGGTCATGAGGTGACCACCGTGGCAACACACACATCACTTAACACATAAATCAATAATATTCTTTAAAGAATTACAACAGACCAGAGATAGGTCAATGTGGACCTTCACTGCCCAAACACCACAAAGTCATGGCTAGGCTCGCACAGGAACCTCATTGCCCAGTTATTATGACAAATCATAAGAATTACTTAACAATAAAGTGTGTAGTATACACACACTCAAACCACGTAAACAACACGTGTATATTACACCCTGGAGGTGTACCCACACGTCTTCCACGTAAACCACATGTCCAACACATGGACAACGCACTTCATGAGTGCCACGGGTGCCACGCACCACACATACTACGTAAAGCGATACGTACATCACATATCATCACGTAAAACATGCCCATTACATGAGCAATATGCTCCAAGAGCATAACAAATGCACTGGCTCACACCGGTCATCGCCATGCACACACACAACACACAATACTCATAACCAGAAAAGCTACGTAAAACCATACTGCATGGTTACATGCACAAGTTGGCGGCAACATCGACTGCGCTTATAAGAAGTAGACGGCAAGAGATCTAGCCGTTTATATCTCGGCTGGTGAGCTTGGCGACAAGCGATCTTAACGCCAAGTTCTCCGGCCTAAAACCTGCAGAAACCTAATCCAGCTCTACAGGTTTTCCAACCGTTTTAAAACTACAGAAAAACATATAAAAGCGGTTCCTTTAACATACCAGAACCTGAAACAAACCATTACAACATGCTTCATTCACTAAATTACTTAAAACCCCCATAACCCACATGGTGCAACTTAATCCGAAAATACAATATAAAAATGCTGGTTCAAGTGATTAAGTCATGTTTTAATGTGTTATAACAAGCTAACAGGGCTCGACCCCTACCTCAGAAACGCAATTAAAAAATTAAACCGAAGAACCTTGAATCATGCCGAAACCCGAGAAAAGTCCCACGAATACCGTGCTCCAATCCGCCATTCCCGCCCGATCTACCGCTACCACACGCACCACAGCCTTCCCATGAGCTCCCGCCGACCGTCAGAACTCGCGAAGAAGCTCAAGGGTGAAGGTGGGGGAAGTGGGGGGGGGGAAGGGAGAGAGAGGGGAAAGAACAGGGCTCGGGTCTGCCATAAAAAACACAGGGTGTCAGGTTAACGTCAACACATATGCGCTAACCAAACCGCCACCCCACAAACGTCCACATCACTCGACGCCAAGTTCATCAAACTCGACGTCCACATCGATGGACACTAAAACAATGTTAACGGCACACCATTGCCGCCAACACACAGTCAACGTCACCCACCTGGACGCCAACACACTGTTGATGTCCAGCGTACTGAACACCATCACAGGACCCATAACCAAACCCGGTAAGGATCTAATAAGAAACACACAACACTAATGGGCTCACATTGGCCACCAAACCCGCTAAACCTGGATCCACGGGGATCCGAAAAACCCGCGACGTTACATCCAAGGTCAAAACTGTCTGCAAACTGGGAAGGGTCGTACGTCATTAAAGAAGTGTACCTGGGAACGCATATAGGCTAGTTAATGCCGATGGTGATGAACTCTCTCACCCATGGAATGGATTATATCTTAAAAGATTCTACCCCTAATAAACAGTCTTTCAAAACAACACCAATTAACAAGTAGCCATTGCCAAGTGTCTCGCTCCCTCTCCTATTGGCGGATAATATTTATGCGCAATCGCATACTCGGCATGGGTAACCTAAGGTCATTGCCTCATCATGCATGATGTTCTCACTTATCCCTCGTTCAGGGAAGCAAAGGTCAATTCTCTCCCTAATCGGACAAGGTCTAGGGGCAAGGGGAAGGCTAATCTGTAAACCTGCAACAGTATAAACCATGTGTTTGAAATCTCAAAAAAGGGACGGGCAGTTCTAAGAAAGCGCATACAGCACAAACAAATAGAGTGACGAAATGATAAAATGAAGGGGCATGTTAAAGAGTGGCAGTACAGTTCCCCGCGGGACATCCTTGAGCCCGGTCGCACGCATGCCCCAAGCAAAGAAGGAAATACTGTGGCCCTAAAGTCCCTGGACAACAGATGAATAGCACATGTAGCATACTCGTTGCAAGTCTTACAAAACGGCAACCCCGACCCTGAGATTAAGTCTTATCACATTTATATTCTTCCTATCCTTCCTAAAATGACCAAAAGAATCCCAACACTTGGTCTGTGTTGGAACATTGATGTCACAGGGGCAAGAAATCTTAGCAAACCTAAGATGAATATGCGTTGCACATAAATCTTACTTGCCAAAGTGAGATAGAGGTAAGGCTCACGGTAATCGCTCAACATTAAGAAGTGTTGTTATCAAAAGAATTTCAAAAAAAAAAAATCCAAAAATCCAAAAAAAAATCAAAAGATTCCCAAAACCAAAAAATCAAATTTCCAAAAATCTAAAAATCAAAAGATCCCCAAAACCCAAAAAAAAAAAAAAATCCAAAAATCTAAAAAAAATCAAAAGATCCCCAAAACCAAAAATAAAAAATAAAAAAATTTCAAAAATCCAAAAAATCAAAAGATCCCAAAACCCAAAAAATCAAAATTTTAAAAATCCAAAAAAAATCAAAAGATTCCAAAACCACAAAAATATATAATTTTCAGAAAAATAAAAAAAATATGTGTACATATTGCTTTTCTTTAGCACACATTATTTTCAGGTCTTTTCGCCTATTTAATAAGGCTCGGCCCTTGACAATTACGGAGTTAGATTTTATCATTTTAACGCAAGGAGCCGAGCCTAAGAACAGATCTAACTTGTTCTTTTTAAGTATGTGCAGGAGCAGGTGATTCAGAAAGTAAGTAATACGTCACGCTCAGAACTCTCTGTTTCTCTCGCTTGTTTGAAACTCGCCTCTCACTCGTGTCAATCAAACCATTCATTTATCATAAATATGGAAAAGTAAAATTGCACTAAGATATGAACAAAACGTACATAGATAACGGGGAGGTGGCTCACAAGTCTCCTCACTATCCACCACCACTCTCCCGGATCCCTCTCTCCTATCCGGAGGTGGTAGCATCTCGCCACCCCTCTGCCATCATGGGCGCTACCCTCACCCTGACGGTGCCTCTCCTCCTCCTCGTTCCTCCGCCTGCTGAAGGAACCTGCTAGATACTGTCCGACGGAGGCGCCAGTCGCCCTGCTGATGCTCACGCCGCTCCGGCTCCGACTACGTGAACGGCCTATGTCCGTCACGATCTGCTAAAGGCTCCGCGCCAGCGTCTGCTATGCCAATAGCTCCGCACGCAGTCGGGTGACTCCTCCTTGGTCTCCGGGCGGCCTCTGCCACGCAGCATCGCCAGCTCCCTCGCCATCTCTGCCACCTGTGCCACAGCTGCCTCGCCCGAATGCGTAGCTGGTCCCTCTCGCTCCGGGTAGTCTGGCCTCTCCCAGAACGATCCCTCTCGCTCTGCAACTCCATGGCATGCGTGAGCGAGCTCCAAGTCTCTCTCCTACACAACAAGCAATCATTCAGCATCATATGGAAATGATCAACTCAAGCCTTAAGTTAACTTACCTGCTCCTCCAAGTGCCTCTGAGCCTCCTCGGCTCTCAACACCGCCCCTGTCAGTCGAGCCTCCATGAGCGATGGAGAGCCCCCCGCGCTCCGAGAGGAGGAAGCATCGCCTGCTCCGGTACCCCTCACTCTCTCCAGCTCACTCCACTGCACGCAAAAGACAAGTCAGTTTAAAAAAAAAAAAAATTTGCTTAAGTCAAAGGCCAAAATGAATGCGGTACTTACCAGCTCTGCCGTCTGCCTCTGGGCTGCCTCCCGATCTTGCACCGCCGACTGGAGCAAGGCTCGGAGTGATGCGATCTCACCAGTCACATCCACCTGCAATGAATTGCCAAATCATCAGTTCAAATCCATAAATCCAAATTCTTTGAGCTGTAGTGTAGGAGTCTTACCTGGTGTCGGGCGCTCTTGTATACCTTTCCTCCATACTTCAAGGCGTACGCCTGGAGGTAGGCATCGTCAGTGGTCGCGTCCGATCTGACCCCTTGCCTTTCCGCTCCCAGTTTCGATCTGCTCGCGCGCCCGCTCCCGCCAGTTTGTCGTGTCGTGAAGTCCCCGAAAGCTCTGACCCGGCCGGCGAAACCGGGTCCCGGACGGGGAACTCCACAACACTCTACCTGAGGCCCAGGGAGCGCTGGGTAAGGAATAGGTTCAGAGATAGCACGAGGTTTAGCGCATGCAACCACACCAAACCTACCGAAGTAGGGGCGGGCCTGCACTAACCAAGACTGTCCTCATCACCCTCCCCCAAATATGGCTGCCAAACCACCTACAAAGAAAAAAGTAATCAGTCATTTCAAGCAAGTAATTATAAGCCAAGCGGGGATTAAGGATACTACATCCAGATAAGGGTAGCTGTCGATGGCCTCCTGCAATCGCTCCAGCTGATCAACCAGATGACGGGTGTCTCGGCGAGAGTCCCAACGGCGTGCAATGGGCACGAGGCCCGGCCGTGTGAGATCCCCTCTCCCCAGGACTGGGAGGTGTAGATAGGCCCAAACCTGCAAAATGAAAGACAAATTAGATGGCAGTTTAAGCAAATGGCAGTTTAAATCCAGAAGAGTAGAAGAGAAGGTGTACCTGAAGGAAGGGGTAGAAGCCGCTCGTAGACGTCTGCCGCTCGGAGGCGCTCAAACCATCGAACTGGTGCGCTAGAAAGGCTGCTCCCAAGCATACCCTCCTACCTCACCTAGGTCCTCTAGCAAGGGCAGGAAGTGGCAGTGGACTCGTCGCCTCTCGTGGCAAACAAAAGTCTACCAAGAAAGAGAAGAGAACGAGAAAACGGCGCAAGTCCAAGTCCGCCTGCGGCCCAGGGCGCTCGCAAGCTCCCTCTGGCTGACCCTGGCTAGCCTCGCGAGGTACTCATCCTCACTCTCCCCTGCGTTCTTCCCCGCCTCGTACAAGCCCAAACTCTCCTACAATGCTACCCTAGGCACTAGGGAGGACCTACGCTCTACTGGGAGGTCTAGGAGGCGCTCGGCTAAGTCATGATAGCAGGGATAGGTGTAGCCACTCACTGCCCGCCCATAGACTCTGAGCCCTGTGATCCGGCTCACATCCTTCAAGCTGGGGATCATGTGCCCCCATGGGAATGCAAAGGCACTCGCCTCTGTGTCCCACCTGCTCCGCAGGGCCATGTGAGGGCCGGATCCACCCTCATCCTCTCAATCCTAAAATCTCTCCAAACCCCATCTCCTCTACCGCTCTCGCTGGAAGGGGGGAAGGCTAGGAAAGCAGCCAGCACCAGTGTCCATGACACTCGAGCCCTCATTTCACCAGCAAAATTCGTTCAAGTTCAAATTCAGGCCTTTATTGTGTTCGGGCAAAGTCGCGACAGCTATTGCAGCCGCGACCTTGTCACGACGGTGCGGGACACCGCGACCTTATCGCATCACCTTCTTAGGCCGCGATAAGGTCGCGTCTGCCCTAGACATCGCGACACTGTCGCGACGCCCCGCCCCGCCGCGACACCATGTCACAGCGGGTCGTGCTGACGCGTTCCAGATTCAAACCAACCGGAGCCCTCTTGTTTGATCCTCGTTTTCATGGGCGTTTCGCCCTACATTCGCCCTCTAGGGGCTCCGTCTACCTCTATTCTACTACCATTCAAGGTTTGAGGGAGGGGTACTTACCGATTTCATGGCTTGGCTCGTCTCTTCCGCTCCTCTTCCACATTCATGACTGGAGCCATCCCCTCCTCCTCTCCTCCCATTGCGACTTCGGGCACCTCCTCCTCGGCCGGAAGCCCCCATCCGCCGTTGTGAGCTCCACGCTCCGCTTGGCGCTTCCTCTGCGATGAGCCTCGCCGATCTCTTTTCCGCCTTCCATCGCAATTGAGTTGTTGGGGTGAGTTTTGAGCTAGCAAGAAGGTTGGAGTGCAAGGGGTTGGGGGAAAGGTTCAAGGTTTGGAGATTTGGGTTTTTGAAAACTGGAAAGGAAGAAGGAAAGGGGGCCGTTTGTTTTTGAATCGATCGGTTCATGACGCGACGCAGCGGGTGGTCGCGTTCATGTCGCGACCCAGAGGGCGGCCGCGACACGTCGCAACACCCCGCTTGGCCGCGACATAAAGGCGACACCCCTGACTGTCGCGTCATCAACAGAGCCCTTCCGTTTGCAGAAAATTCATTCTATTTCATTCAAATTTAAAGTCTGTTACATGTTCTAATTCACTCTAAACAATCAAACAATGCTTTCAAATCCTTTCCTAACTATCATCTGGCCTACAAATCAAATCAAATCATTTTGTTCCCTCCCAGAGGCTGAAGTTTCTTCAAAGCTTCAATGTATTCCGTGATTGCTTCGTCATCTTCTTCCACCTCGGCTTGATCGCGCTGGTAGCACATCCTTCCCAGTGGACGACGGCGCTACGCATGTCGCGCTCGTCCTGTGCATCGCTCCTTCCTTTCTTGGATAGGTGGGAAGTGTGATAGAAGTGGAACCACCGTCCGGGCCGCACCGCATTGGAGGTGACAGCGGTCCGGGTTGTAGGAAACTAGGCACCATTGCCAACAACCTCAAGGCAAGCCCAGCGCGTTGAGGAAGGTGGATTGTCGGCCGTGCATGAACCGAGGGCGCATGTCAAAATCCGCCACGGCCAGACTTCGGAGGTATTGGCGCCATGCTTGTATGCCCTTCACTTGAGCCGTTTTGCACCAAGCCGAGTGCTCATGTGAAGTCGTCCGCCCACGTATGCCAGCGGGTGGTTCAGCAGTTTTTCATTCTGTGTTCGGATTCTCTGCCGTTCGGAATTGAAAATGCATCCCCATCCATAGCTCGAGGGCGATGACCGATCCATAGAAAGGACCCCCGAGTGCTGCAGAGGTCAAGCCAGCATATAGAAAACCCAAGACAGCCTGCCCAATTTTCATACCTTCGGAGATGGAGTCAATGATGCTAAGATTGCCAAAGGAGATGGCACCGTCAGCTTCCGGGAAGAGTATGACGCCGCAAATGCATATGGCGGCTGCCTTGGCAGTGGCGGTATAGTTGGTGGTCTTCCGCTTACACTGGGAAGTAATCCACTGAGCAATTGGGAGGAGGTGAACATGCATACCGCTAGTCATGGAGTAGAGATCATTTTTCTTCGTGGTAATATATGCCAAGATGCTCCACGAATTGATCTGCTCACGGTGTAGGAGATTGCCGATTCTTCGCCCCTTTGATAGCGTGGGAGGCCAAGCATGATCTCCAACTCTTCCAAAAAGATCGTCGCTTCAAATTCTGGAAAAATGAACGAGTGGTTTGTGGATGCCATAGCTCCACCATGGCCTGACACTCTCCCACACATGCACTAATTTGTTGTAGTTTTTGGCCAGTACGAAGACAGTGGACAGCCCCCACTCCTTCAAATGACCAATAGACATGGGCGGCAGTAGCTCGAGCATGGGCACCAGCCATGGCATCTTTGAGAATCGCCGTGACCAGGGAGGATCTGAGATAGAAGGAAGAGACATGAAGAACGGAGGGAAAAGAGGAAAAAGAGGAGCAAATAGAGCAAAACAGAACAATGCAGAAAATTCAGAATCTCAGGAAGGAAAGGCCACTTACTTGAGCTCCGGGGTGTGTAGATGTGCCCCGGGATAGCGGAGAGTTGCTTCAGATCGGCGTACGTCTCCCTAGCAGCTTTTGGGCCGGAGTAGGGAGGGATATCTTCTGCAAAAGCGAATAATCCTCTTCATGGTTGCAAGAGAGGAGAAGAGAACTTGAATTTGAAGAGCAGAGGATGCCAGGGGTTAGCTGCGGGATTAGCACCCCCAACCCCCCTATTTATAGAGTCCTAAGAGTTAGAAACCCACTCTAATCCCGAAACTAGGTGTTAGGAAGAGTTAGAAGAGGTTTAGGAGTCCTAGTGTAGTCTAGGTGTCTTAGGATAAGGGTAAACTCCGGTTTCCTGATCTTTTCGAGCTCTGTCCGAGTCGCGACGCCGCGATCTGACGCGACCATGTCGCGACAGGGCGCTGCGCGCGACATTGTTGCGGTCATCCAGGATGTCGCCTCTCTACCCGAGGGTTGTTTTCATCTCTGAGCTGTGTATATATGTTGTTTGATCTTGTTGTGTTGTTATTTCATTATGTGGTTTTCTATAAAAAAAAAATCTAAAAAAAAAGAATTCAGAAAATTCAAAAAAGGAGACTTCGTCACAGGTAAGTCATGGTATTGTATTTCTTCCCTATTCCTCGCATTACTATATGGTATTCTATCTATTATATCTTTTCAAGGACCGGCTGGTTCTCAATGTGTTCTGGGATTTGAGTTCCCCTTTACCAAAAACGATGATAATCTAAGTACACATTGTTAATCGTTGGACAGGCTGTTGAGTTGCTTAAGTTCGGGGACGATGGATTCAGGCCTGCACTGCGGTTGTGGGTAGTCTCTTGACCCATTCTTATTTGGCTTAGTAATATTATCCTTGATCTATTTTCTTTTTTTTTTCTTTTCTTTGCATTTGTTTTGATGATTTCTTTTACTTTAGCCAGCATGCATCATGTAGGACTTTGAGCTTTCCTGACTCATTCTTGACCATTGATGAGCTCTGTTGAGTGCCAATCATCCTTCATGTTCCAAACAAGAAATCCAATTCCACTCGAACGGAAGGTTTGCCTCGAGTAAGTCATTCCCGTCAGATTGACAAGAATTCCCTGTCTGGATTCCCTATCCAAACGTTCTTTTTCCTTTGATCCATTGGTTGCGAACCGCTCCCAGGACAGAGTCATGAGTTACCTGCCTGGCACGCACATGTCCTTCCAAAACGAAACCTGTAGGCCAATCGGCTAGGGTACCTCTCAATCGAGGGGTTGATCGTCCTCTTCTTTTCTCCTCTCGTCCAGACTTGTGCTCTTCTTTGCTTTCTACTCGAACAACCGACTCGGGGCTTTCACAAGATTCCAATTGCCTGTTAGTTAAGATCGGGGTCTCTTTACCTTGGCCTCCACTTTTCAGTCCACTCCTCGTCATCTCGTTCCGCCGTCACTTCATGACATCTCCACTCCACTTCCGCTCCGCTCCCCTGCAAAGTGGAGGCCAAGGAGGGGCAATCTGTAGACACCCGGTTTTGACTAATGGGTTGAACCACATTCTTGTTGTCTTAGTAGGCCCCTAATTGGTCACTCACCTTGAGCCCATCATTTGCCTTGTTTTGAGCCTTTAAGCCATTAAAATGCCTTGAAATCCTGAAAATTTATCCCTGAGAGAGTCCTTGGGGCATAATAACTCTTGTCCTATCATGTAGTTGGCCATAATTCTCAAATAATGCGGATTTATTGTCGCGACGCCTCGTGGCGCCGCGTCTCTAGTCGCGACGGTCCTGGCAGCCGCGACAGCCCATGCATTATCCATGCACGTGGGTAATGCTGTCGCGTCCACCCGCCTTGTCGCGTCTTAGTCGCAGCCCTACGATACGTCGCGACAATGACCGAATCCTCTGGCCTTCACAACTACCCCCTATGTATCCTCCATTGAATTCAACTTAATCCTAAGGATTATCCCTACCCCTTGGGGCGGGATCCTAGCCTTAGGGACTCTCCTAAGGATCCCTAAGGACTCTCAACCCGGTTTTTATAAGACTTTATCTCCCATTATGATTTTAAAAATAATTTTGAAGAGATATTATCAATTATTCTCATCCCAAGCTCTATATAAGCAAAGCCCCTCCTCAAGGACGGGGAGAGCCTGATTACCACCCCGAAGGGCTGTCAAAATCTCCTCTGACCTGTACTTAGCACCGCAGCCACTCATTTTGGCCATTTCTCTTGACCTTCCACTCCACGAAAGCCACTCCTTCCACCATTAACGGAGCACGGAACGTGAAAAGGGCGACCCCGACGATCTCCTGGAGCTCTTGCACATCCTTGGAGCCACACTCACGCCAGGGAGTCGCCCCAATGGGGCTCATTTTCTTCTCCTTTCTCTCCTCTTACTTCTACATGCATTTTTACGTTATTTTTAGATAGAGCACTTCCTCATCTACCCACATTTTTTCCCACACCCATAGGGGTTCAAAACAACCCCAGGTGCGTTCCCGCCATGATGTCCCATTTCCCTCCATTTTTAGAATAGATACTATGCTTCACGTATTCTAATAGGGCGTTTTGTTGTGATTTTCTTTGGTTGGCAGGCAAACAGGTGAAATCTACGAGAAGCTCTGGTTCTCTGGCCGGCTGGATGACGAGAAGAAGGTCCTTACCTTATTTCTCCCACATTCAGAGAACGCGACGACCGAGGGTGACGCGACCATAGACGCGTCGACGAAAGCCGACGCGACATCAGTCTATCGCGGCGCCCATGGCAACCGCGACACCAGGTCTTTCCTGTTCTCTTCCTTTCCTAGTTTAAGTCAGCTATCATCTCATTTCCATTCTTAGGTGACTTTCTAGGTGGCGATCACATCCTACTTTCCATGCTTCTAATCATAGCATCTATATTTGTGTCGAGGGGGGGGTACAATCCCTGTGATGACACTGCCTGATAAACTTAATTTCTTTCTAAATGAAGGGTCCAAAAGATTTTTGTGATGGATCTGGAACCCTTAGAAAGGGGAAGACCCTAGGTGGATATCGGGCAGCTTGAACTCGACAGAATTGGCTGTACAGATCTCTATTGCTCTGAGCCCACTGCTCTTCAGATTTGGCTTCAGTCATGGAGAAAATTTTACTGTCGAGCCTTAGAGAGATGGGTGTAAGGAAAGATGGTGGCAAGATGATCAGAAAGATTTTGGAAGGGAAGGCCAAAAATGTGGGCAAAAACTACTTTTTGAAGATATTCTTCATAGATAAGTTTCTGCTTATTGGAGATAGAAAGGGAAAACCAAAGGGGAGGATAACAAAGGTCAGAGGAGATAGGATGAGTGGAGGTGAGTCTCCTCTTTTTAGAGACAGGACTAGAAGAGCCTGTCCTGTGAGTATGGGTGCCAACAGCTAGAATGAATGAAGTATTGCTACTTTAAATTCATCCTTGATATCCTGGATTTCAACCTGAGTGAGTTGGGCACCCTCAGGAATGATGGTAATAAAGGAAGGAGGTGTAGGTGGATTGAAGATAGAGGCGGGAGTTATGGTAGGGAGAGCAGAGGGTCCTGAGGAGGAAGGACCAGAAGAAGATGGCCCAACTGAAGAGGATGCTGGTGGAATCTGAGGAGAAGATGGTGGAGAAGGAACAATGGTGGAAGAAACAGGAGATGAAGCAAATTGAGAGGGAAATGGTTGAGGAGAGGATACAGATCTTGGATGGGGTCATTTAAAGGTGGTTGGAGCTGGAGGTGCAGTGGGAAGAAGATGGTGGAGAAGGAGCGGCTGGAGTAGGAAGAGTAGAAGAGGCAGGGGGCTCAGGAGCTATAGCCTGGTCTGCTCTTTCAGCTACCGGTTCCACTGGATGAAGAATCTCCTTTCCCGGCCCAGACCCCTGACAGATATCAGAATCTTCAATAGGCAAATTCTCAGAAGGCTGAACTGCAATACTTGGCCCTGATGGCCCTGCTGGAGCATCAACTGAAAGCCCTGATGGCAACTCCACAAGATCAACACCAATTGGCCCGGATGGCCCTGCATTACCTTCACTTTGCCCTGAAGGCTCACACTCTTGAGGAGTAGGGATCTTTGGGTCCTACAGTCTTCAAAATTTCAGACACCATCACCTTCATAGAGCGCAATTCCTCATTGAACCACTTCATGGCATTATGATTTGAGAAATGTCATTTGACAAAGATTCATGGCGCATAATGACAGAACTCACAGCTGACTACACTGATGTCAAGACTTCACCTTGATCATGCAATCTCTTCAAGATGGGCTTCAAGTGCAGCTTCTTTAGAATTTCTTCTGCCTTCTGTGAGCAGACTTCTTGCTTAGGCTCTTCTTTCCACTTGCTCCTCGACCTCTATGGAACTTCCATATGTTCTTCATTTACAGGAGCATCTTCAGAATGTACTCCTTGAGATGCTCTCTTGCTTCCTTCTCAATATTTTGCTCCCTGAATAGGAGCCTTCTCCACAATTCTTCATTGCTCCCCTGAATAGGAGCATCTATCAATACAGAATTTTCAATGTGGCCAGATGCCACAATTTGATCAACCAAACTCCCACTAGTGGTTTATCACTGGGGTGGAGTGAATGGAGTCTAATACTTGTCGAAGCACAGATGCCACAGAGGAGGTGGGAAGTGGATCCTCTGAGCTTCTGACAGAATCTGCCACTGCTACATTTTCTTGAGCTACCGGAGTTTCCATTGCAACTTCTCTGTTGGCAGCTATTTCCTATGAAACTCTAGGCATTGCGGCCTCTTCTGCTGCTGCTTCTGTAACTGCGGATGGACCCTCGACTCTACTGCTACTGCTTCGAGCTGGACATCTTGGGCTTCCCCTAGGATGGGTTAACCCTCAGCCACTGAGGTCTTGGTCCATACTCCGTTGACCACTGAAAAACCACTTTTCTTAGGTTTCGAGACCTAATTGCTTGGCCCATCTTTCTACAACGGCTCCAGACACGTCTACTCCAAAGTGTTGAAAAACTTTGGTGAGCAAATGAGCATAAGGCAGGGATACATTTAACTTACTCTTGGTATCCCAGATTTGATCACGGGCAAACTTCATCTTTCCATCATCACTTCGGCCATATTGATTTCTTGGTTCTAAACGGCCCAAAACATCATATCCGAGTCTGCCTTGGTGCATGTTGAGAAAGTAGCACTTCTAGGAACAAGTATTGACAGACTACGAAGTGCAGAAGGCGATTGAAGGCATTCAACTGATTGATATCCAATTTGCCATCTTTCAGTCTAAATTTTGAACCAACAATACCTAGACCCTTTGCCTGAGTCTACAGAGTGGATTCCACTATGACCAGACGTGCTCACATCAAACAGGGTCTTCAAAACTTCATGGTCAATCTTGATTTGGGTTCCCTTGACAGATGAAATCAAGGACCCGTCTGCCTCTGTTCTCAAACACACGTAAAACGCCTTCACGAGGTCCGGATAGCTTACCTCAGAGAAGGTGGTGATTCCCATCCACTGCATCCTTCTCATAGCGACCACTACACTGATCATACCATTCTTCTCAAGATCCGCAACATCTACCGCCTTATTCCCACAAAGCTTGGTTTTCACGAAAGTAAACCTTTCCTGCTGCTCGGCCGATAGAAACTCAGCGCTGTAACCACTCAAACTGCCGGAGACAATGGACGATGCCATGGACTTTGGGTGAGGAAGATTTTTGGAGGGTTGAGATGGAAAGAGAAGAGAAAAGCCCTCAAGAAATTCTTTGCAGGAAGAAGAGAGGAGCTTCAAATTAGCATAAAGTCGATGTCGGAGTCATTAGGGCATCGGCTCAGGCAACCAGACGAAAGAGGGAAAAGGGTAAGGTAGGAGATGAATCGTTTTCACATCAATTTTGAAGTTAAATAAAGGCTTTACCGAAAAGTGAAGCGCCAAAAGGTGGTAGAAACGACAAACAAGTTTGACCAACTCAACATACTTTAGAAAGAGAGCGGCCAGGAGAGATAATTTAACTTCCTTTTGCTTAAAGCCATTTGAGAGAAAGTTTACTTAAATTCTGAAAATTTATTTATCAGTTTTGAACAGAATCTTTTCACAAATTACACATGCCCATTCCCTTCTAAGAGATGTGAACTTCTCTTCGGGTAAGGCTTTTGTGAAATATCTGCTAACTGACCATTTGTATCAATAAAAATATGTCTAAATTACCATTAGCTACATGATCTCGAATGAAGTGATATCTAACCTCAATGTGCTTGGTCCTTGAATGTGTACTGAATTTTTGGTGAGATTTATGACACTAGTGTTGTCACACAACAGTGGGATAGACTTGATGTGCACTCCATAGTCCTCAAGCTGTTGCTTTATCCATAGGAGTTGTGTACAGCAACTTTCAGCAGCCACGTACTCAGCTTCAGCTGTTGAGAGTGCTACTGAATTCTGCTTCTTGGAGGACCAGGATATCAGACACCCTGCAAGGAATTGACAACAACCACTGGTGCTTTTTCTATCTAATTTGCATCCAGCATAGTCAGCATCAGAATATCCTATCAAATTAATTTCACATGACTTCGGATACCACAGACCTAAGTCATGAGTTCTAGCTAAATATCTAAAATTCTTTTGACATTGATTAAATGAGATTCTCTAGGATCTGCTTGATATCTAGCACACATACATACACTAAATAAAATATCAGGTCTGCTAGCTGTTAGATAAAGTAATGAACCTATCATACTCTGTAGTTCTTTTGATCTACTTTCTTACCATTCTTGTCACTGTCCATCCTTGTTGATGTGCTCATAGGTGTTGACAGTGGCTTGGCATTGTCGAATCGAATTTCTTCAGAAGCTCCTTGTGTATTTTGCTTGACAGATGTGGGTCCCATCTTTTCCTTGCTTGATTTGTAGTCCAAGGAAATAATTGAGTTCTCCCATCATGCTCATTTCAAATTCTCCCTGCATCAACTTTTCAAAATACTTGCAAAGGGATTCATCAGTAGATCCAAAGATAATGTCATCTACATAAATCTGTACAAGTAATATGCTTTTAACTTTCGATTTTACAAATAGAGTGCTATCTACTGTCCTCTAGTGAAAACATGTTTAATAGAAAAGAACTAAGCCTTCATACCAAGCTCTTGGTGCTTGCTTTAAACCATATAATGCCTTATGAAGTTTAAAAACATGATTTGGAAATTCTGTATCATCAAAACCTGGAGGCTGTTCAACATATACTTCCTCTTTAATAAAACCATTTAAAAATGCGGATTTAACATCCATTTGAAATAATTTTAAATCCAAAGCAGATGCATATGCTAATAAAATTCTAATAGCCTCAAGTCTAGCTACAGGAGCATAGGTTTCATCGAAATCAATGCCTTCCTCTTGGGAATAGCCTTGAGCTACCAGTCTGGCCTTGTTTCTTAAAATCACACCAGCCTCATCCAATTTGTTTCTGAACACCCACTTGGTGCCAATAACTGGATGGTCTGATGGTCTGGGAACAAGTGACCATACTTGGTTTTCTTGAACTGGTTAAGTTCATCTTGCATGGCTATAATCCAGGATTCATCAGTGAGAGCTTCATTGACTGTCTTAGGCTCTATTTGAGAGACAAATGCTAGATAATTACAAGGTATTATTTACCTCTGTTCTTACCCCTACAGATGGATCACCAATAATGTTCTCAGGTGGGTGATCTTTCTTGTATCTCCACTCCTTGGAAGATTTTCATGTGTAATATCTTGTTGTTGCAAGTCTTCCAGAGGTGGATCATCCTGTCTTCAATTGAGGTATCCTTTAGTTTCTTGGACAGTTCGTCTGCATCATCATTGTCACTATTCTTCCTTCTCAAGGAAGGGTTAGTCTCATCAAAAATAATATGCACAGACTGTTCAATCAATAAGGTACATTTGTTAAATACTCTATAACCTTGGGTTTAGAAGCATACCCCATGAAGATGCCTTCATCTGATTTGGCATCCAACTTACCAATGTCTCTTTTGTCGTTGTTGTGGATGAAGCATGGACATCAAAGTTCTAAAGTGACTGATCTTTGGTTTTTCCTTTGAACAACTCATATGTGGTTTTCTTCAATATTGGTCTGATCATTACTTTATTAATGATGTAGCTTGCTGTGTTTACTGCTTCAGCCCAAAAATACCTTGGTAAGTTATATTCTGACAACATTGTCCTAGCCATATCCAATAAGGTTCTATTCTTCTCTCAGCAACTCCATTCTGCTGTGGTGTCCTTGGTGCTGAGAAGTTATGTTCAATTCCTTCATTTTCACAGAACTTTGCAAATTCTCATTCTGAAATTCACCTCCATGATCTGATCGAATACTAATAATACTGAATTTCTTGTCTTTCTGAACCTTCTTGCTAAAAATGATAAAGCTTTCAAATGTATCATCTTTATGTTCTAGGAATGACACCCATGTAAATCTGGAGTAGTCATCGACAATAACAAAACCAAAATTCTTTCCTCCAAGACTGGTGGTCTCATTGGCCCAAACAAATCCATATGAAGGAGTTCCAAAGGCTTTGAGGTGGTTACCACAGTCTTCGACTTGAAGGAGCTTAGAGTGCTTTCCTTTGGCACAAGGTCTACAAACACCTTCCATCTTAGTGCTGACTTTTGGCAGACCTTCCACAAGATTTTCTTTAACAACTTCTCATACCATCTATGCTGCAAGACCCATCCCATCTTCTGTGCCACAATTCAGTTGATTGATCTTTATTTGCTGCTAAACAGACATTTTGATCCTTGAGTTCTTCAAGATAGAGCACATATAAGTTCTTTTCTCTATTTGCCTCGAAAATTACTGCTCCATCTTTAATATGCTACTTTGACTCTTGAAACTGGATCTGATGACCTCTGTCACAAAGCTGGCTGATGCTAATAAGATTATGTTTTAGCCCTTTGACAAACAATACATCTTCAATAACTGTCTTTCCTTTGTGTTCACAGAACCACTGCCTATCACTGTTCCTTTTCCGTTATCTCCATATGTAACAGCTCCTTCTTCATTTTGAAGATGAGAGAATAGCTTTCGATTACCTGACATGTGCCTTGAGCACCCACTGTCCAGATACCATTTGGATGCTCGAGAGTTACCCTGAAATGAAAACATTAAGTTTTAGGTACCCAAGTTCTTTTGGGTCCTGATTGGTTAGTATCACTGGTTTCCCTTTTATTATCATTTCTTATGTTTAGTTGGACATGTAGTTATAATATGTCCTAATTTGTTACAGTGACTGCAGCAGGACAATTTGGTTACTTTTTCTATATTTGAAATCTACCTTGTATGCAATGTCTTGTTCAGGTATAAATTTTGGTGTTGGGTATATTTTAGGATAAACTATGGTTTCTTCATTATCTGGGGGGTATATCCTAATCCATTTTTCTTCTTACTGATCTTCTGGCACCTTTTAATATTAGGGAGTTTTTACCATTAGTGAATTTTCTAATGTGCTAGATAACTGTATATTTCTTCTGTTAGTGTCTTAATTTCAGTTTTCAGTTCATCTGAACTTGCTTGTTTTTCTAATTTAGTTATTTGTTCATTCTTAGCTTTTAGATCTTCACATAAAGTCATTTCTTCTTTAAGTTCAGTTATTTGCTTTCTAATTGTTCATTTTCTGATTTTAGATCTGAGTTGTGTTTTCTAGACAAGCATTATTTTCTTACTTATTTTAATTTGGTTATTTCTCTATATTTACTGTATAATTCGTTGAAGGCTTTCTAGATTATCGGAATCTGAACCATTACAAGAATCAAAGGATGAGTCAGAGGTACCTTTTCTTCGGTATTTGCCATGAAGGCCAAGTTGGCTTCTTCCTATCACTGGTTGAGCTTGACTCACTATCTGAGTCGCTGCTGTTGCTCCAGCTGCTGCCATGACCTTTTCTTATATTTCCTGAATTTATTGGAGCTCTCTCTTTTCTGAATTCAGGCTTCTTGAGCTTGGACATTCAGCTTTGATATGTCCTAGCTTTTTGCACTCGTAGCATGGGTTCGCTCTTCTTTTGATCCTTTCCATCTGGTTCTTGAAGTCTTTATTTCTCTTAAGTGTCTTCCCAGATTGGAAATTCTTCTCTTTGCTAGAATGTGTTGCAATCTTTTTGATAGCATAGCTTCTTCATCTTCACAGTCATGAGCTCTCATCTTCAGCTAATGACTCATCTGATGAGTCTTCTTCTGCTTTAAGAGCATTTGATGCTTTCTACTTGAGGACTCTCCTAATCTTTCCATATTATTTCATGGGCCATAAGGGACCCGATGAGCTTTCCAAAGACATCCTTTTCAAATCATTAGCTTCCTCAATAGCTGTGACCTTTGGGGTCCATGAGGATGGTAAGGATCTAAGAATTTTCCTCACCATGTCTCCAATCTCATAGGTTTTCCCAAGTCCAGCCAATCCATTTGTAATATCTGTGAATCGACTGAACATTTGAGTTATGGACTCACCTGATTGCATCTGAAATCTTTCATATTGTGTAACAAGAATATCAATTCTTGTCTCTTTACCTTGTCTGTGCCTCATAGGTAATTCTGAGCTTTTCCCACATCTCCATTGCAATTTTGCAGGCTGAAACTTGTTGAATTCTTTTTGCTTAGTGCACAGCACAGAATACTCTTAGCCTTACAGTTCAAGGAGATCTTTTTCCTATCATCATCTGTCCACTGAGCTTTCTCATTTGTGACCAGGAGATCGCCTTCTTCTATTGACCATATCTGATAGTCGTGACTTGGAGAAAGTACTCCATTCTGGTCTTCCAATAAGCATAATCTTCACCATCAAAGAGAGGGGGTCGGTTGACAGACTGACCTTCAATGTTACCTTGGGCTGCCATGGATCTTTACTCTTCAGATCGTTGGATCTTTCTTCTTTGTCGAAGAG
Source organism: Colocasia esculenta (assembly GCA_014218235.1). Classification (NCBI taxonomy): domain Eukaryota; kingdom Viridiplantae; phylum Streptophyta; class Magnoliopsida; order Alismatales; family Araceae; genus Colocasia; species Colocasia esculenta. The sequence goes on along the minus strand of JACBKR010002857.1, from coordinate 17,962 downwards.
ACTTGCTCTGATAACACTTGTTGCCCAGTTGACGAGCCCAGAGGGGGGTGAATGGGTCTTTTAAAAAAATTATTTGATTAGTACCTGTACTTAAAACATTCATACAAAGATGTTCTTCGATGAAGGTTAGAGAAGGTTAGTATAAAAGACAAATACACAATAAGCAATCACACAACACAAGGAATTATCCTGGTTCAGACCTCCTCTCCTTAGGAGTCCTACGTCCAGTCCCTGAGCAACAACTCAGGATTCCACTAACTAGGGTACAGTCCCCCTATGGACAATACAACACCTAGCTCAGCTGGTCTTCCTTCACACGAAGGGAACTACAACACCCTGGATCCCTCACCAGGTCTTCCTTCACAACAGAAGGGAACACAACACCCTGGCTCCCCACCAGGTCTTCCTTCACAACAGAAGGGAACAACAACACAAAAAGAATAAACAGGAATTGAAGCCCCTAGATCAAGCTTTAGCAAGTCAAGATCTGAAGCTACTAGCACTGAGAGCAAATAATCTAAACAAGGCACTCTCTCAGAACTATACTGGCTCTCTTAGGATTTCTATTACAGCATAGAGAGCAAAGAGCTAAAGACACACTAGAATTGAATTCTTTGCTCTCGAATTCTTTCAGAAGATCTGCAATGCTTGTAGTATTCAATGGTAAGTTGCTTGAAGAACTTCTGGAGCTGCTATCTTGAATTTATATCTCCAATTTGAAATGTAGTCGTTGAAGTAATCGTTGTCTCTTGTTTGATAGACGTTAGACTGATGAGACTTGGAAGCTTCTAGTCAACAAACTTTTATCCATTTGTGTACGCAAAGAGATAGGATCTTCTGGCATCTATATGGTCGACGTTGTATAACAAAATATCTTTAGGACCCTGCACATATAAATGCTAGAACAGTAGACAGCTAGGCGGTGTCTTTGTGTCAGTAAACGTTGATGTGAATATTCACCAAGAATAGTAATTTTTTGCTATATTAAAAAGATGTTAGCAGAGTATGCACGATAATGGAAAGATCTCATCTGCATGCATGCAGAGATGCGTTCTGTCTTCATTAAATGCACAACAGTCAGACAGATATAGAGAAGACTTTGACTACAACGCTTTCAGAAATAAGATAAATATAAAGTCGATATAAACCATAAAGTCGTTGCCTATATGACTTATGAAATCGTTATGATCAAGTGTTTACTGAAGAAATCGTTATGAGTACTTAACAAGTCGTTATAGAGAGCAAATCATTGTATTCATTAAAGGAACGTTATGAATACTGAGGAAATCGTTATAGAAAAAAATCGTTGTATTCATTAAAGGAATCGTTATGAATACTGAAGAAATCATTATAGAGAGCAAATCGTTATGAGGAGCGCTAAAGAAATCATTGCGCGAAGCAAACGTTATGAGCGCTAAAGAAATAGTTACATGAAGCAAATCGTTATGAGCGCTAAAGAAATCGTTGCGCGAAGCAAATCGTTATGAGCGCTAAAGAAATCGTTACACGAAGCAAATCGTTATGAGCGCTAAAGAAATCGTTACGCAAGGAAATCGTTATGAGCTCTAAAGAAATCGTTGCACGAAGCAAATCGTTATGAGCTCTAAAGAAATCGTTGCGCGAAGTAAATCGTTATGAGCTCTAAAGAAATCGTTGCGCGAAGCAAATTGTTATTAGCTCTAAAGAAATCATTGCGCGAAGCAAATCGTTATGAGCTCTAAAGAAGTCGTTGCGATGAGCAAATCGTTACGATGACTGAAGGAATCGTTGCGATGAGCAAATCGTTACGATGACTAAAGAAATCGTTGCGATGAGCAAATCATTACGATGACTAAAGAAATCGTTGCGATGAGCAAATCGTTACGATGACTAAAGAAATCGTTGTGATGAGCAAATCGTTACGATGACTAAAGAAATCATTGCGATGAGAAATCATTACGATGACTAAAGAAATCGTTGCGATGAGCAAATCGTTACTATGATTAAAGAAATCGTTGCGATGAGCAAATCGTTATGATGACTGAAGAAATCGTTGCGATGAGCAAATCGTTACGATGACTGAAGAAATCATTGCGATGAGCAAATCGTTACGATGACTTAAGGAATCGTTACGATGAGCAATCGTTATGATGTCAAGTCATTATAGCTCTATTAAAATCGATATACATGAAGGAAATCATTGTGACTTTCAACAGAAGTCGATGTGGACTTAGAGAAATATAGTCTTGAAATAATTATATGATACTTACCAATATTGGCTTGTTTGACCTTAGAGTATTTCTTGTACTGAAGACTTATGGATTATATGTTAGAGAACTTTGATAGGGTTTTGTTAATCACCAAAATAAACATGTATTAATTAAAATTATATGGAGACAGACTGATCATCACTTGGAACTCTGGAGAACGAAGGAGGAGGCTGAGGACGAGGAGAGCAAGGAAGGAGGAGACTTGGAGCAAGAAGAACTTGGGAATTTCGTCATCCCTAACCCTAGGATCTTCACAGTACAAAAAGGTAGGCAATCTCTCAAGCTAAATTCGTGTAAAAATTACCCTAGGTAGCCTTCATGAACCTCTTTGAAAGCCCTCTTGTCTCGTTAATTTCGTTCATCCATTTGGGCAAATTAATTGCTTGAATCCATACTGTTACCATGAACCCAAAATCTCATATTTTCTATAATCCACCGCATGTACTTGTTCCCATGCCATAAGAAAATTCTCATTGATACTACATCGCATTAGCTTTCAAACGCCTCTGGTCTTGCTCTATTTTGATCTCCCATTAGGGAGAATTAATTCTTTGAATCTCTATCAGAACCATGCACCTGACCCTTCATGTTTGCTTGGGAACTCCGTGCATACTTGATCCCACACCATGAGAAAATTCTCATAAATACTACATCTTGTTAGCTTTCAAACGCCCCTATTTTTGGAATTTTTCATCATGTATTCATCTCTAATTAATTCATTGAACCCTAACTGTGCCAGTTTAGGTCATCGAAATGTAACCTATTTAAAGCATGCATAAACCTTGTTTATTTTCAAATGTTGATAGATCTATGAGTCTACTTTTGTTTAAAACTAGTTTCGTGCTTTTTGGGTCACCATGCTATTTTATATGGAATTTAGAACGTCTATGTATCAAAGAGGATTCACCCTGGGAAAAAAGGGAAAAAGGGCAATCCCACCTGGTATCGCGTCGGCGCGATCCGCCGCGATATCAGTGGGGTCGCACCGGCTGATGGCGTCACGTCAAGAACGCGGCGGCATAAGCCGCCGTGATTCCCCTTTGGACCGGGCCAGACCGGCCAGTCCACCTGTCGCGCCCGGCCGCCCCGTCGCGACTTGAATCGCGACGGGTGAGTCCGTCGCATTTTTCAAGAATCTGACCAGAATTAAAAATTGTGTATATGCCCTGTTGTTTAGGCTTTATATCCCTTAATTAGTCATGATTAACCCATGTTAAAGTTAATTCGACTTCGGAAGTTAATAAATGGCATTAAGGATACAAAAATTACTTTAAATGACATTTGCACGACTTGTCATATCCTCAAGATTTCTTTACACTCACACACACATAACATTATAAATTTCCATTTGACCCTGATAAATTATGCAATAATGTATTCGATAAATTAGCGAAATAAATGACTAAATTACCCTATTTATGAAATACAATTGTCTTCGTTTTATACGCACATTTTAAATACCAGTATTGTTTTCCCTCGGCTTCGAGCACTCAAGGGACGACGGAACCGTTTTCTACACACTTTATCTTGACATGGACCACCTCTCCACCGGGAATACTCTCGACTGGACTAGGAAATCCTTGTCAAGACCTCTGTAAGTCTTCTTGGCTATGGCGCACGTCCTTAGTCAGCGAGCTAGTTGTACCCTAAAACCCGATACACATTAGGGATCCATGCGATCCATGGCCTTAGTGTTTCTTTCTCGTCTTGGGTTCGCACCGGACCACCTGACCCGTGTACACGGCACGGCTAAGGGGGTGGTTGTGACTTCTACCAGACTGCCAGTACCCGACCTGGTGCCGTGCAACCATTACTATCGTATGTTTATCGTCGTTTTACGGAAATGTCCCTATCTCGTCTACTATCTATATCCTCTCATTTGTTCACGTTCTCTCTACTACTATCATCTATGTCTTGGTACTCTCTTGGCCATACAATTGATTGTCTAAATTAAACAAGCAAGTACTATATGCCAAAGCAATAGGGCCCGGTCTGGTCCTGGGAGGAGCTCCCGAAGAGTGCTAGTTCCTTGCAAGGGTTACATGATCAGGATGTGTACGGCATGCATCCAGTGCCAGTTTACTATCTAGATTAATTTATGACAATCAATATATCAATCACTATGCAATCGTTCTCTGGGTTGACAAGATGCTCGACCAGAGGTGCTATCTCTACTAGTGCACCGTAGTGCAACCATATACACTATTTCGTTACATGGCCAATCAGTTATCATACTAGTTTTACAATATCCCTGTTGGAAGTTTATCATTCTTTTGCCATCATGTTATATTACTCTCTTTACTATACATGATCGTTCTCTCTAGTTAACCTGCGTTACAAGACATTAATCACTTAAAGCATGCTTGTTTACACGAGATATTAAGTCCTACTGTGCGTTATCGCTCACCCTTCATTATTTGTTATTGTGTTTTCAGGTAAGTCAAGTGATGACCCACACACACCAATGGGAATGGACTAGAGTGATGAGCGACCCGGAGTCATAGCGATGGAGTGTCCTTAGTACCTTAGAGTATAGTTAGATATTTGCTTAGTTATCATTTCCATGTAAAGATGTTTTTAAGCGCTATGCTTTTGCTCTGAATTAGTGGTTTTAATAGTTTAGATGAATTATCAATAAAATGAGGAGTTTATTGTAATTATTATTCATTAGATGCTCTGATATTTACGAATGTACGCGCAATTTACATTACCATACACGTTGTTCATGCCTCCCTGATTTATTCCGCTGCTAAATTGGCGGGGCATGATAAGTTGTTTCCTTTATATTTCTACGGACATGTGTGAATGACATCCCTTGCGAAGCTTCGGCTCGTTCGCGGGAGGCGGAGTTGTGTCAAGCTCGTTACCAGGTTAATGAGTTGAACGATGTGGTCCGTCACACCTTGGGTTTATGATGTTGTTTTATGTAGTTTAAGTTGGTTAATGTTAGTAAAAACATGTTATAAGATTAATGGTTTGGCTGAGGGTTAGTTAGTAAATTATGTTAATCAGGTTGTTAAGTTAAGGCTATGTTGTTATGTGTACAGTGGTAGGTGGTTCTATGGAGGTCATGTGATGACCAATGATAAGCAAGTTTAGCATATGTATTATTGTGGTTTATAAATGAAGCTTTTATGAGTATGTTAAGTGTTTAGCGTGGCCTGTGTATTTTCTGAGTTTGGTAGTCTGGAGCCTATTTCGGAATGCCTCTCTAGTCGGGTATCTCAGGTTCTTTGTGAGCCAGCCGCGTTATTGCTCAGGGTTAGTCCTAGTACAGTGTGTGTACCGTTGAGGTCTGTGTCGTCTTTCTGGACAACATCACTCCTTTGTTTGAGTTGTACGTTCGGCTGAGAGAAAGACGGCTATGGGGTGGCAACTTGTGTGTTGTGGTTGTGTTTGGTCGCTTGTAGTATGCTCGCAGTTGGGGGACGGACAGTAATAGACGTACTGGTCCCCAACTAGTCATGTGTTTCCAGTGGCTCACTTTAGGGAGCTCAGGCTAGAGTCTCTAAAGGTGCCGGACATGGGTCTGCAGTTGTGTGGTCTGCAGGTGTGGTGTTGGTTGGTCTCCATAGTTCTTTGGTTTTGCTATGTGATTGTGGAGCCGCAGTTGGACCTTTCGTCTGTGGCTACGAGACTGAGAGGTAGTTCTTGTGTTGTATTGTCCGAGTTGGATACTGGCGTCATGAACCAATAGTCTTTACCCACGTGGTGGCATTTTTCCTTCCAACTCGAACTTTGCCAGTAGGTGTGGTTTGTGAATGGTGACTTACCAGTTATGGTTTTGACTTGGTTGTTGTGTGCTTAGTTATTGGCACAACTGTGTTTATGGTTTAGTTGTGGTACCTTGTGGTTTTAGGTACTTGTGCCTTTGTGGGTAGTCATTGGTGTGGCACGCCGTGTGCTAGTCTTTCCAGGTGTTGAGGTGGAGTTGTGCTGCATGGAGGTCGTGTTGTGTGACCTTCCACTTGTTGAGTTGTACCCCTTTGGGGGTAGTCTTCCGGTGTGCTCTGTTATTTCAATGTGTGGTGGACTAGCTCTTCATTGTCAATCATGTTACCCTTTGTTAGTGGTTTGCCTGTGTGGCTCGTGGGTCATTTAGGTTGTTATGCGGACTAGTGTTTCTATACTATTCTTGTTGTTCCCTTTATCTTCCGTGAGTTGTGTTAGCTATTGTGTTTATTCTTAAGTGCAGTTTATTTATGTTTATTGCAAGTACATATTACTTTAGTGGTTCTCTTGCTAGTGTTGCCTGTGAGACCCTTTGTGGTTGAGGTCTCGTTTTCCTCTTTAGTTTTGATTGTTATTTTTGAGAGATCCCTACTGAGCCTGTGACTTTTGAGGCTCACTCCCCTACAGTTCTTTTCAAGTGTTAGCAATGTGTTTGGGCTTGCAGTGGTGTTGTGATAGACTTGTACCATCAACAGTTGAGTTTTAGTTGTGTTGTGTGAGCTTTGCTCCCTTGGGGTATGCCCCAGGTAGTTGTGCTTTTCTCTTGGATATGTAAAAATATATTGGGATAGTGTAATTTGTTGTAAATGAATATGAGAACATGTACTTTCTTATATCTTATATTTTGTGGTTGTTTTTATATTCTCACTGGACGTGTGTGTGAACTATCCCTGGCGAGACTTCGGTCTGTTCGCGGGAGGCTGGTCTGGATATGGAGCCTTATTTGGCATAAATATGCAGGATTGCTACATCTATATACATATTTTTGTCTTTATATAGATATCTATATACATGATGGCCCAAATGAATATATCTATATATACCATATGCACAGACTCAATGCAACAATACATGTATAAATACTATAGATCTACATAATAGTATTATAAATCTACATAATAGTTTCAAGATTTTTCAGTTTGATTTGCTTCGAATATAAAAGGCTCTCGTTGTATTTGAGATTGATCAATATCAGATAGTTAGATTTGCTCTTGATTTACATATAATTCAGATCAAACCCTTGAATTTATTGTCAGTCAGAATCCAATCGTTGGATTTTATATCGATCTAAATTCCAACCATTAGATTAATCATTCTCGATGTACGTACACTAAGATGTGATTGTTTTACTTTCTCACATTTACATATGGTCGATATCTAACATTTTGATTTTATCCCAATCTAAAATCTAGTTGTTGGATTCACTCTTAATATGCATACATCTAATCAGTTCGACTTTTATTCAATGTAATTATACAATCTTATCAAGATCAACCAATTCGAGTTGGATTAGATCGGGTTGCTGCCAACAATCCAAAATAATCTGATCAATATATATATATATATATATATATAATATATATATATGCCAGTTCTATTTGAACTGTATCAAAATAATAACCGTCGAATTTAACTTCGATGAAGATCAGATAGTTACTTTCGCCCCCGATCTACATCTGATCAAGATTCGACTGTTAAATCAACTATCATTAATTAATTAGAATCTCACATTGAATTTGATCCCCATTTGGAATCGAAGAACTCATATATTCTCTCCGATCTAAATTATAATCGATTACCTATAAAAAATAATTAACAATAACTTATTATATCATTGAATAAAATATAAAATTAATATTTATTAAAGTATTTAATATTATAATACATAATAAACCCATATAAAATTATGCTATAAGATTCACTCTAAATATAAAATCTGAATTATTAATTAATTATATAATATCAAATAATTAGTATATTATATAATAATAGTATACTATATAAATATACTAAAAGGTAAACTTTAATAATAAAATTTATATTAAGAAATAATTTTATATTGTCGATGTTTGAATATATAATAATCTAATACAGTAGAATACATAATTATATTAGTTAAAAAATACACTATAGATAATAATATTATATAATTATATACAATATGTTATCTATTAATTAATATAAAAAATAGAAAAACCATCGATCGCAGCGTATCGATTGCAATAGTGATGACTGAATGAATTTCAGTCACCAAAATTTTGCGACCAAATTTATCAGACGCTATTCAATCGCATAACGACAACTGATGTGAGATCTCAAAAAATTGGTCTCAATCAATCGCAGATTGGGCTGAATAGAGATTGAATATTTCGATCGTTAAAAACGTTATTTCTTGTAGCGGATGAGTAACCTTTCTCAAGTAGTCCTTAATAAAATGTTGACAAAATAGTCTTCCAACAAGTCGTAACTGCCAATTTTTGAATTGCCAGTAAGATTGCAGTCCATTTTCGCATATATCTGGGAGCTTATTAATTATTCAGAGCATCTCGAGTGCTAGTCCAAGTCCAAGGGAACCAGCTGCTCCACTTTCCAGCCACCCAGACGGGACCCCTCTCAGGATCCATGTTCACTTAGGTTTGGACACCTTTGACCATATATATTTATGGACAAACTTGCAAAACAGCTTTCCCCCCTCACTTTTCCGGGCGCGCGGACTCGATCTGACATACATATGTCACCGTGCTGCAAGTGTTTGCAGGCTTTTTAATTTTTATTTCTCGATCATGAACTTTTACAACTAATTTTTAATCCTCATAACTTTGCCTATTTAATTAGTCATGATCAGTTACGAAAGTTATTTTTTTCTGAAAAATACTTAACGCACATCCGCCCAGACAAAAGATTTGTCCGGGCGGACGAGACAGGGCGTGTCCCATTGCAATTGGATGCTCTGGTGCGGCGTCCGAACAAATTATTTATTCAGACGACATGTATAAAATATTTCTCTTTTTTTTTAGAAATCACCGTTCTTATAACACTATGCAAAAACTCTTGGATAAACACTTGCTTGGAAGCGAGATTAGTATCCGATTTTTATTATCTCTAAAACTTGTTCCTTTTTAAAGTAAACAATCTGAAGACTTTATTCACACTCAACAAATTAACTTGTGGAAACTGTCTAATTGCATAAAAACTGGGTACAAATTAAATCGGAGTTTGGGGACTAGTTCTTCTGAATTTTTTTTTGAGGAAATACTAATTATTCCTTTGGGCAAGTAATTTTTATTATCCATCTAATTAAACACATGAGGTTTCGGGTACCCGCCAATATATACGTACGTGCCCGCCTCCGTGGGTCCGGTCGTACTTGTGTTATAGTTCAGACCGGCTCTGACGACGTAAACTTGACGAGTACTGTGATTTCGTTCTATATATAGAGAGATACGGCCGGGTTACGCGGTCAGTGGGGCATTGGCGCCAGACCTCTGCATGCGGAGCTACCTGCAATCCCCTCACGCAGCTTTACCACAACTCAGAGGCCAGAGATCATATAGCATAACAAGACTGGCTAGGGGCATATAATTTATGGGGCCGGGGTACGTACTCATGGACCCATCCACAAGTGCTTCTGCAACCGCGTACCTGACATTCCCATGGATGACGAAGCCCCTCTTCTCCTTCATCTCCTTCGTCATCCGGGCTATGGAGGGCTCACCATCAACCTCCTCGGTTTCCTAAGTCCTCCATGGAAGGCGACGGAGCTCTTCGCCTATGTCGTACCCTTTCTCGCCGACGCCGTGAAGGCCGGCTCGAATGAAGCACTCGTCTCCACCCCGCCAATCCATGGAGGACGAGGCTGTGCCTAGCCATGAGCTCCCTGGCCATCGACGCCGTGCGCCGCCCTGACGGCACCGTGCGCCGATTCCTTTCCCTCCTGGACGTCACCGTGGGCCCCGACGCCAGTCCCGCCCGCGGCGTCCGCACGGCGGACGTCCCCGTCGATCCCTCCCGCGGCCTCTGGTTCCGTCTGTTCCTCCCGGCGCTGCACCAGATCACTGGCACTGGAAAGCTCCCGATCGTCGTGTTCTTCCATGGAGGAGGGTTCGCCTTCTTTTCTCCCGCCTCCTGGGTGTTCGATGCATTCTGCCGCCGGATATGCCATCAGACCGGGGCGGCAGTTGTCTCCGTCAACTACCGCCTCGCGCCCGAGCACCGTTGCCCCGCCCCCTACGTCGACGGGGTTGACGTTCTCCGCTTTCTCGACTCCTATCCCTCCAACTCCGGCGGCTTCAGACATGGCGGTCCCTCTGGAGGGAAGCTCCTGCAAAACTTCTTCGAAGCCGCCGACCTCTCCAAGTGCTTCGTCGTCGGAGACAGTGCCGGCGGCAACATCGCCCACCACGTCGCCCACAGGTGGACCGCCGGGGGGCCGCCGTTGACTAAAGGCCGCATCCGACTGGTGGGCCTCGTCGTCATCCAGCCCTTCTTTGGCGGGGAAAGCAGGGTTGAGTCTGAGGTTCGCCTGGCCAGAGATCCCCTACTCCTGGTGAACACGGAGCGTACGGACTGGCTCTGGAGGGTCTTCCTGCCTATGGGGGCCTGCCGAGACCACGAGGCGTCCAACCCCGCTGCCGCTGTGGAGGGTGTGGGGATGGGTTCCCGCCAGCCATGGTGGTGGTTGGGGGGCTCGATCCGCTGAAGGGCTGGCAGACCGAGTACGTAGAGAGCTTGAGGAAAATGGAGAAGGAGGCGATGTTGGTGGAATACCCAGACGCTCTCCATGGCTTCATCGTGCTCCCCGGGCTCGGAGCATCGGTGGCAACGCTGGTGGAGGAGATGAGGATGTTCATACAGAAGCACTTACCCACCTCAAGAGCAGCGTAGAGGAGAAGAAATATGGCTGGTTATAATTTTATGTGAAATTAACGGGACAGAATTAATTTAAGAAAATTTGATACCAGTGACAAATAACCAGGAAATAAAAATGGATATATGCGGTGTTTGGGTACACAACTACTGTATACTCGAAAAGAATTGGGAGTTTTATCCGTTGCAGAGAATTGAGAGTTGTCATAGATTCATTCAATCATTTTCGAATATATTCTTCTATATATGGAGCAGTTTTACAGAGTTGTGACTCGATTTATTTTACTTTTACGAAAAAATATTGCGGAACAATAATTAATTTCGGTTTTAATTATAGTTTTTGAAGTTTTGTCGCCACCACGAGAAGCGCTCGATATGCAGATTAGGTGGGCAGTAGCTCGTGCCATTGGCTGCTGATTGGGTGCATGGTAGCGTAGGGGGACGGTGAGAAAAGAAGAAGAAGAAAAAGAAAGGTGATATGCTTTAATATCTTCTCCATCATTTAACCCAGTTAACGGAGAGTTTCTCCCGATGCAACGTGTTAAAGAGATCAGATCCATGGAGACGGCATTTTTTTTTTTAACTTCGGTAAACTAAAATGGACAAAGAAGATTTCGAACTATCTATTTAATAGGGACACGCTAAGTGCATGTAAACCATCTAGAAAGGGCATTCTTCTCCAAACTCATATCTACGACATATTATTTTTGGTACAATTAATACCAATGAATGCTCTCAATCATTTTTCAAATGATTTTCTCAAAGTTTAGTTTATGCAATTTGAGTTTTAACATGCAAAGGGTAAGTAAAAATGAGTTTTGAAAAGGGTTGATCTGGAGGATGCTTTTCACTCAAAGATGTGGAGATCTGCAAGATGAACGAAAGATCAAGGTGTAGGCACGCTGCGAGACAATTAATACCAATGAATGCTCTCAATCATTTTTCAAATGATTTTCTCAAAGTTTAGTTTATGCAATTTGAGTTTTAACATGCAAAGGGTAAGTAAAAATGAGTTTTGAAAAGGGTTGATCTGGAGGATGCTTTTCACTCAAAGATGTGGAGATCTGCAAGATGAACGAAAGATCAAGGTGTAGGCACGCTGCGAGACACCGTCCGTGGGGAGGAGCCTTCGCGAGAAGACGCCGACATCCTTCAGTACTCCATCTTTTCCTGCCACTGGGATCTCTGAATGTCGATGGCGAATGGAAGAAGAAAGTCAGGAAAACAAACGATAATCAGTGATCGCCAGAGCATTATCCTTTGCCTAGACAATCTAGTGATCGCGCAATGCCTCAAAACGGAAGTGGTAGGGTTCTCCACTCCTCTTCCCAGCCAGCCAAATTAAGGAAGAGAGCTCCATGGTTTAGGCTTTAGACTTTTTGCGAAGAAAAAAAAAAGACAAAAGAAAAACCCATTAGCATGGAAGATGGTGTACTAAATCCTCATGCATGCAAAGAACACACAACTGGATGGTGGCTTAACTTTCGAAGGCTTGAGAAGGAAAACGACCAAGCTTTATCTCCACTCTCCTTCCTTCCTTTCCTTAGAAAAACCCTTTTAGGAAGGTATATGTGACATGAAACTAAGTCAGAAGTGTGTGTGAAATGTGACTAAGCATGCAATGTAATAGCGAACTGGCCGTGAGTTGCACCATATCGACCTCGTGACCTCGTCGTGTCATACACCTTATGTGTGTGATCATCTAGGCCCAATACCGAATTAGCCGTGAGTTGCACTTATTAGAAGTCTTCTAACTCAGAACTTTTTCTGATTTAGTAAATTATTATCTCCATAATAATTCACTCAACTCATGGGCTATGGATGTACTATGTCACTATGCTATAGTCTCTAGACAGTACAGGAAAATCTAATCTATTGAACCTTTCTACCATCAGTTACCGCAAGGTAAGAAGAAGTTTGTGATGGGCTCAGACCATCATTAAGGGCTAGACTAGTAGCATTCGACCATAGGACTATGAATACGACTCTTAGTGCAGCGTGCAGGCAGGAGAGTGAGATGGAGTTGTACCAGGAGGAGAAGAAGGCTTGGATGAAGAGGTTACCAAAACCGTTCCAACGGAAAAACAGGAAGATGAAGAAGCTCATGGAAGGTCAACAATCGACTATGGTACTAGCAGAATTAGCACCCTAGTCAGTAGTTTCTGCAGGCAACGAGAAGCTCGAGTGTGTACATTGCGGCAAGCGTCATGGTGGAGACTTGTGTTGGACAAAGTCGGGATGATGTCTCAAGTGTGGCAGCCCAGATCATCGGATTAGAGAGTGTCCAAAGTTGAAGAACTTCGTTCCAGGAGGTGATCCAACAGCAGCAGTAACAAAGAGGCTAGCAGCAAAACCACAAGCACCGGCCAGAGTGTATGTGTTAACTGGAGACGATGCCGACGTCACTATAGGTACATGATCCGATCTTCGAGGACGAAGATCATTTTAAGGGGGAGAGGGTGTGAGGCCCCGAATTTTGTGCAATTAATATTCTTTATTTTGTGCATGTAATATACTTAACTTTGTGCATATCGCATTTAGTTACTGTTGTACATATTGTATGTATTTATGCTGTGTATTTATGTTGTACATGCAAGTAATTTGGATAATTTAATTTCTAGCCAAAATTCTTCTTAACGTCCACATCCATTGACGTTAAGGGTGAGTCAACGGCAAGCTTTGTGCCGTTTACTGTCTGACTAGAAAATCATGACGTCAAAAACGATTGACGTTTACTTTTGGTCAATGGTAGTAAAGTGGACGTCTACTTCTCCAGCTATGTTGCGTTCCTAGATCTGAAAACGGTAGTGTTTCTTCCGGGTTCTTGATTAGGAAACCATCCTAACGGCAGGATGACTTAACCCTAAGCGCAATCCAACCCATTAGCCTACAAAACCTAGTGTTTTGGGCCGGATTAAGATCTTTGGGTGGAGAGAAAAACTAGAGCTCGTTGGTGAAAAAACTAGATCTTCTCAAGGCTTGATCAGGCGATTGGGGAAGGCTTCTGGCGATCTTCTTCGACTGGGAGCTACTCCAAGTGTTGCACACGCTTCCCCGACTCCAAGAGACCCATCTGCACAAGCTAGAAGACCAGATCTAGTAGGAGAACCTTACCTTCTTGGCAATGGCCGAGGAGGGCTTCTTCGACCAAATAATCCCTCTAGAGATTTTATTGGCTGCAAGTGACTTATGGTTTCACCCCATAGACTTGTCCTTTAGGGTTTTAACATTTTTACGGATTTTAAAATCATGTCTTGGACCCCTCAATTCACCCATTTTATGTGTTAGGTCTACACTGTGTGCAGACAGGAGGTAGACGGCCACTTTGTTGCCGCCGAGTTCTTGTGTTGACGGTAGATGATCTTGCCGTTAACTCATTCTGACGGCAAGAATCTTGCCGTCAAGTTCATCTATTTTCTGCAGAAATACATGTTAATCCTTGTGCTGTGATTTTCGCTTGTTCGGTGGTCTGTGCATGTTGTGAAAATCAGGGTTTGTCAGTTATGGTCTGTAGGTCATATCATGAGGAACTACCAAATTTGTGCATGATATTAATTAGAATAATTTCTGTTATTAAGGAATAAGCATGTTATGACTATGATTTATTTTGGAAAAATTAGTCTTACTGCATGTTAATGTGCTAGAAAATTTTCATGATCTTAGAGTGATTGTTCTCATGTTTTGGACCTGTTAGACCGACTGCTTACTGTCTACCATGCTTAAATGATAATCTTGTTAAATTGCATGTAATCTATATTAATTATTAAAAATAGTTTGGCTACTTCAAAAATTGTGAAAAATTACAGATATGTTCCTTATGCTATATGTAAATTGTGGTTAAATTTTGATATGATTTCGAGTACTGTGTAAATGGCTATTAATTTATGAAGCTTTTTGTACCATGTTTTAAGAATAAATTTCATTTATGTGTGTGAAAATGTGATTAGCATCATGATTAGGTTCTGTCAACTACTGTGTATGATTGATCTGAGAATTCGAATGTGATAAGTTTATGTTCCATGATATATGTGTGTGCATGTGCATGGAAGTGAGAGAACAAGTGGCATGTGTGTGTGTAATGTATTAATGTGACAAGATAATTTAATGTGTGCCAATAAGATACTGCCACCCTAGATTGCATGGAGCTGTACTGTAGTAGTGCCCTTACAGGAAAGCTCAACCGTGTTACGTGATACCCGAGGCAAGGGACGTGTGAAATCCTAGAGGTGGACAAGTTCGATCCACTGGTAATGGTGGGGAGGGCTTCCCCCGGTTTTGCAGTGACCAAGACTTGATCACTTTGTCTGGTGATTAAGTACATGTATGTGTACGTGTATGTGTAAGTGATCTTTCTAGTGGTAGTTTGGGCTGTGTCTTGGCAACGTGTAAAAAGTGAACATGTGTATAATGTGTAAAATGACTCGTGATACGTGAATGTGCAAGTGAAAGTGAATGTAATGTGAAAGTAAGTGCATGTGAAAACCATAGTAAAAGTGTATGTGTTCATGTCCTACACGTGTTAATGTAATTTATGTTAATTGTGATATCATGTTTAGTACCATGTGTAAGTGTATGTTATCATATCCATGAATTACAATTTCTTGATGAGCATGTGTTTAATTAGTATCGTTTTGAATATAAGCCATGTGTTTAGTGTTATGTGAAAGTAAAATATGAAAGCATATGATTGTATGATTACTCTCATGTTAATGCATCCATGTTATTAGTATCCACATTTAGAATTATTGTTACATGTGTTAGTATAGTTTTACTTAATAGATTCCATGTTTATTATCCATGTTTTTAAGTGAGCATGTGTTAGTTTAAATTGTTAGAAAGCATGTGTGATAAGTACATGGTTTGAAGTTTTAAGTTGTTTGCTGAGTCTATTGTGTAGACTCACCCTTGCTAAACATTTCAGGAGATTTAGCAACTGAGGACTTGGCAAGATCCGACGAGGAGCGTGAAGAATAGATTGGAGATTGTATTTCATTTACTAGTATGTGATGTAATTTGAACTTTAGTATTATTGTACTTGGAAATTGGCTATGTGGATATTGTGGTATATGTTATTTCTTTTCTTGGACTATATAGACTGTGGTATGTGGATTAAAATGTTGATGGAATAAGAGTTATTTAATTTTTGCTGCATTAATTCTTTTCTATTTGTGTATATCTCAGCCCATGTGAATATCGTTAGAGTTTTCTTCCCCTGTAGCGACTTGCTCTCATCCGATGTGGGTTGGTATAACCGTACCGAGTGGAAGTTGGTCGTTACAATCACTCAGGATGGATGCTTCTCCTCTAAGTCTGCTTACAATCTGGTTAGATCTGCTGGAGTGAAGCGACCTGGCCTTACTAAAATTTGGCATAGCTCCTTTTACAGGAGAGCATCTTTATTCTGCTGGAAAATTCTTAATAGAGCAGTCCCTGTAGATCAGGAATTGTTGAAAGTGGTATTCAGCTTGCTTCGTGTTGCTCTTGTTGTAGGAGTCCTGGCTATGAGGATTATAATCATCTATTTATTCATGGTGATCTGACTGCCTCCCTGTGGAACTGGTTCTTTTCTCTCATTAGCCCCAAAATCAACTTGCATAGCCAAATCACGACTAGAGTTTGGAATTTTTTGTTACTCACTATGTTTCCTCTCCTTTTGGATTTGTTTCTCTTCATTCCTTATTCTTATTCTTTGGGAGATATGGAAGGGGAGATGTTTGGCCAGGTTTGATTCAAGCGGCCTTCAGTAGGGGTGGTGATTAACAAAATCAAGTTCATGGTTTTCAACTCTCTAGCTAAAATGCAATTTAAGGAAGCTCCTTTGGGTTATGAGTTAGGTTCTTCAGCAGTATGGATTTTTTCCAAACATCTCCACTAAACAGCTCAAGCTTATTCACTGGATCCCTCCAATTACAGATTCGTGTTTGAATGTGGATGGAGCTAGCAAGGGTAACTCGGGTGATTTGGGGGTGGTGGTTGAATCCGAGATATGCAAGGTGCAATAGAGTGGCTTTCACCCACTACTATGGAAATGGCAACAGTATGATCGCTGAAATAAGAGCTATGTGTGATGGAATTCACTTGGCAGATTTCTTGGGCTTCGGCTGTCAATTGTTAACACAAATTCTAGTGCTCTGGATCGATCTTTCAAGACTGGTGGATGCCCTTCATGGCAAGCATATCACTGGTGGTGGAAAGCAAGTGCTTTGATATACAGAAATTCTTATAGGATTAGCATGGATACCGGGAGGCTAATCAGGTCGTTGATGCTTTGGCGAATTATGGATGTCAATCTAGGGAGAACAAGGTCTTTTGGGGGTCTAGCAGCATCCCCCATAATTGTAAAGGTCCAATGGTTCTAGATAAACCGGTCTCCATGTTAGATTATCTTGACCGGGTCTTCTTGTTGTACTATTCTCCTTTATATATATCCCTGGCCCAGGTGCTTCCCTGGTGAAGTGAGAACATTCTCCCCCTCTGGGGGAGGGTGCACTCTCCTAGATGGAGTTCCTGAGGACCGATTTTGCCAAAAAAAAAAAAAAACCTATCCGGCGTGCAGTGTGTCTGCAAAAAGTCTTTCCTAATTAATATCTGGAAACTTGTCCGTTAGAAGAATACGTATTAACAGATATCTTGCAATCAAATAGCTATCAAGAAATATAATACTCTAGGTATGTTCTCATTATAAATAATAAATTGAGTGTAGACAAGATTAAAGTACAATATGTCCAATGGTACAGATTGGAGTTCAGAAAGTATCTATAGAATGAATGTACTTCGACTTGGAAACTTTAAAGGAGTTAGAGTACATGAGTGTAAAATATTGAACTATAGATAGACAAGTGTTAAATATATAATATGTTCATTGATTGACAAAGAAGTTACAAAAAGTATTACATAATCAATCATATTGAAATGGACTTCGACTGTCGTGACTTGTTCACAAGTCGGGTCTCACTTCGATTGTCCAAGAGAGAGTTGGACTTCAAATGTCGTGACTTGTTCACAAGTCGAAGTCTCACTTTGACTGCATAAGAGTCGGAGTCTCATACAGATGTACTAGTTGTGGACTTAGAATATTGCTGATGATCGATGGACAAGTGTTGACCTGTAATCCT
>JACBKR010002856.1:0-32381 GCA_014218235.1 Colocasia esculenta | reverse complement strand
GGCGCAGAGGCCGCCGGTGCTTCAAGCCGTTCAAGTGTCCGTCCTCTAGACGTATCCACGTGAGCTCCGGACGCAGACGAGATCTCCTCGTTCTCCATGCGTCTCCTGGATCTCAGCTCCACCATGTGCCTGAGAGAGGAGAGAGAGGGTGGGGGGCGCCCTGGGAGAGAGAGAGGAGGGGGCGGCCAGGGTTAAGCTTGGAGCTTGGCCCAGGGTTTAACTCTCAGCGTATATTTATAGACACCACGGTTTTCATAAAACCCAGTCATTGTCTATAAAGAACACCTTACCCGTCTGCTCAGACTCTTATGCGTGTGACCCTCTAGGCCCAACTGCTAGTCCGTTTTCAGCCCATTAAGCTCAATAACTCTTTATTGACTTATAGTAATTAATTAACATCTCATATTATTAATTACACAATCAATTATCGTATCACGCTAATTGACCGAGCTTCCAATCAAGTTGGGTGCCAAGCAACACCACTTGATCCTGGAAAGCATTGGGGTTCAACAACCCATTCAAGAACCTTTTGTATCATCAGTTACCACGTGACATAATCCTTCGCTCGTACAATGCTCCCAGTGCACTTAGGGTATGGTCAACTGTCAAACGCTAATTGCACACATCACTCGGTTTAGATGCCGCATAACTATATCAGAAAACTCCTTTTCTGATAGTAGTCTTGCCCTGGCCAGGGACTATCAGGCATCCGTCGAAGCATTTACTCTCCTATTACGAGAGCGAGCTATCCCATATTGACCACACATCACCTTCAAAGGTATTCCGCTAGATCCGAACACTAACTGATTAAGACCTCATGCCTAGAGATCTATAAGTCAAGGTCAAAACCCAGAAGTCCACCAACAAGGTGTCCTTGGTGTCTCAGGTCTAAGGACCAATCACGCCACTGTGATAATGAATCTAGCTGGTTGACAGTTAGTAACTTACCATCCAGCGATCATAACGGATCAGTTCAGTGAACTCATTCTCTATGAGCACCTACAGATTCACCTTAGTGTCCCCACACAAGTGACTATGAGACCAGCCACCCTCATCATATGAGCAGGTGCAACCTGTACTAGCCTACCGGATATCCGATGTCTTTCTCGGATATCCTCCGACTAGGACAATTAAGAATACGTTTAAAGGCTATTATCTCATTGTTATGATCTCATCATAATTAATATCCATTGCGCATATTCATGGACTTCTTAATGAAATGATAAACGAATTACACATAACTAATATAAAAGCCTTTTTATTATTATCAATGAACAAGATTGTACAAGTTATGATTGGCTTGAGGCATCCATCACTAACAAGCTCCCACTTGGAGTAAAGCCAATCACCTTTAAGCCTTAAACCCATGGACTCAAGGTGGCGCTCAAACACAATTTGAGATAGAGGCTTCGTCAATGGATCTGCAATGTTGTCGACTGAGGAACTCTTTCCACCAGTACATCTCCTCTAGGATTATCTCCCTGATCAGTGAAATCGCCTCAGAATGTGCTTCGGCTTCTGATGAGACCGCGGCTCTTTCACTTGCGCAATGGCCCCAATTGTTGTCACACAGAAATGGGTTCGGATCAGAGTCACCTGGCACCACACAAGGTCGTGATGAACTTCTTCATCCACACTGCTCCTTGCGGCTTCAGCTGCAGCAATGTACTCAGCTTCTGTCGTCGAGTCTGCATTGGTTCTTGCTTGAAACTCTTCCAGCTCACTGCACCCCCGTTCAAGTGAACACAACCCAGATGTAGACTTGCTATCATCTGGGTCTGACTTGAAACCTCGAGTCAGTATATGCCGAAGTTTCAAGTCCCCTCCTCCATAGACCAGAAATATATCCTTATTCCTTCTCAAGTACTTAGGATCCATTTCACAGCCATCCAGTGTGTTTCACCTGGATTTGCCTGTATCTGCTCGTACCACTTAGAGCAAATGCCACATCAGTCTTGTACATAGCATGGCATACATGATAGACCCCTATAGCCAGGCATAGGGACTCTATCCATGGCTGCCCTCTCATCAGGAGTCTTAGGAGACTGCTCCTTAGAGAGAATAATCCCATGTCTCTCATAGGTAGGACCTCTCTTGGAATTTTCCATGCCAAACCTTTTGACAATGGTCTATGTACTGGATTGGGGTCAAGCCAAGCATCCCTTAGATCTATCTCTATATATACGTATTCCTAATACTAGGATGCTTTTCCCAAATCCTTCATGGAGAAGTTCTTTGACAACCAAACCTTTACTGATGATAACATCCCTACACTCATTCCAATGAGTAAGATGTCATCAACGTAAGTACGAGAAAGTGATAGCACTCCCATTGATTTTCTTATACCACATGGTTTATCTTCATTCTTAATGAAGTCAAAAGATTTGATAGCCTCATCAAACCTTATGTTCCAACTACGAGAAGCTTGCTTCAATCCATATATGGATCTTTGAAGCTTGCATACTTTGTCTGGACACCTCTTTGGATGTAAAACCCTCAGGTTGTATCATATACACTTCCTCCTCAATGTTTTCCATTAAGGAAGCGGTTTTTCATCCATCTGCCAGATCTCGTAATCAAAGTATGCAGCATGGCAAGAAGAATTCTGATCGACTTTATCATACAACCCCGTGAGAAAGTTTCATCATAGTCAATTCCTTGCCTTTGACGATACCCCTTTGCCACCAACCTTGCCTTATAAGTGGTCGATCTTCCATCTACACCGATCTTTCTCTAAAAGATCCACTTGCACCCAATAGGTACAATACCTTCGGGCAAGTCTACCAAATTCCAAACTTGGTTTGGTGTACATGGACTGCATCTCAGAATTCATGCATCTCGCCATTTCCCTGACTGAGGACATATCACAGCTTCTTGGTAGGTCTTTGGATCATCATCCTCATCATAAGACATGCCTTCACTGATATTCCAACATTCTTTCAGGCTGTCTAGGTACTCTACCAGACCTACCGCTGAATGTGTGATATTCCTGAACAGTTCCGAACCGATGTTTCATCTGGTGGACTTTGCACAGTCTGTGGATCTAGAACCTCTTCTAGATCTACCTTACTCCCACTGTCCTCTTGGGTAAGGTACTCCTCTTCTAAGAAGACAGCCCTCCTGCAACAAACACTCTTTGTTCCCAGGATGGTAAAGTAGTACCCAAATGTTTCTTTTGGGTATCCAACAAACCTGCACTTATCATTACTGGAGTCCAGTTTATCTGGGTCGTGTTTCTTTACATGGGCAGGATAGCCCCAGATTTTAACGTGTATAAAATCAGGCTTTCTACCCTTCCATATCTCATATGGAGTAGAAGACACAGATTTACTGGGAACCCTGTTCAGCAGATATGCCGCTGACTCTAGCGCATATCCCCATAGGGAACTGGTAACTGTGAACGGCTCATCATGGATCGCACCATGTCCAACAAGGTACGATTCCTCCTTTCCGATACACCATTCATCTTTGGTGTGTAGGGAGGAGTCCATTGAGAAGGATGCTATTATCCTTTAAGAATTGTGTGAACTCTGTACTCAAGTATTCACCTCCTCGGTCTGACCGTAGGATTTAAACTTTTTCCAGTTTGCTTCTCAACTTCATTCTTGAATTCTTGGAACTTCCAAAAAGCTTCAGATTTGTACTTCATAAGTAAACAATCCGAACATTGAGTAGTCATCCGTGAATGTAATGAAGTATGAGTAGCCACCCTTGGCTTGGGTAGACATTGCACAACATACATCCGAATGTATTAGTTCCATATGTCCTTGGCCATATCTCCATGTCCACTAAATGGAGATTTGGTCAACTTACCCATTAAATAGGATTCACAAGTTGCATATGATTCATAATCAAATGGATCCAAGTATCCATTCTTATGCAACTTTTGAAGCCTATTCTTGCCAATGTGACCAAGCCTACAATGCCACAAGTAGGCAGTGTTCACACTATTCTTACTTCTCTTAGGAGAAACATCAACATGGAGATTGCATAAGAAACATCAAGTAGATACAAACCATTTACCAAATTTGCTAAAGCAACTAGTTTATTTCTCAAATAAACTGGACAACTATTGTTCTCAATGGTAAACTTGTATCCAATTCTGTCTAACACAAAACAATGTTCTTAATAATGCTAGGCACAAAGTAGCAATCATCTAATGAAAGCAAATCTCCTGGGGTTACTTGAGCTTCACTGTCCCCACATTAAGTGCAGCAACACTTGCGCAGTTTCCAAGCCTCAAGTTCACCTCACCCTTGCTCAGCTTCCTTCTACTTGTCAACACTTGCATATCATTGCAGACATGAGAAGCACATCTAGTGTCTAAAACCCAAGATGAAGAATCTTTAATAGACAGTGAAGATCTATCATATAGATACCTGAAGCTTCACCAAGCTTCTGCTTCTCCTGAGCCTTCATTACAAGGTAGTCCTTGCAATTTCTTTTCCAGTGTCCCTTCTTTTGCAGTGGAAGCACTCGCCCTTTTCTGCTCCTTTGCTTATGTCCTTCTTTTGTCTTTGCTTGGACTGTTTCTTTGTATTGCCTTTCTTAAAGGCTTGCATTGCTCTCCTCTTCTTGTTGGACTTTCCAACAATGAAACAGTGGGCTTTTCCTTCTTAAGGTTGCCCTCAGCAGTCTTCAGCATGTTTAGCATCTCAGCTAACTCACCTTCCAGGACATAGGCAATGCGCTCAGACCTGAGGACAATCTTCAGGTTCTTGAGCTTCCTAGTAGTTCGGGCTTGTCAATCTGTTGGTATCCATATGCCACGGAGTGGGTTACCTGACGACATTTTTGCCTATAAGGAAATGTAACACAACTAGCAGATGTTCATAATATAATTAAATCTAGATTCAGACTTTAATCAAGATTAGCTCCCCTATTTTCCGACAGACTGTATAACCCTTAGATATACAGAATGGGAGACACCGACGGTCTCCTAGTGGGGATCGGAATCTCACAGACTCATAGCATGATCTTGTGGATAGCACAACAAGCCATACTATGATCTGAAAGCGGTCAACCCTTGACACTTGCAACTCTTGCAATATCCGATCTTATTTTGGCCCCTGAATTTTAATGACCTTGTGGATAGCACAACAAGTCATTAAATCCAGTCTAAGCAGTACCATCATTACGTAACGAGCATAGATTTGGATGTAGCCCTTGTGGATAGCACAACAAAGCTACACCGGTCCTCTATCCCGTTTAAGACATCACTATGCCATAGTTTTAGTCTGTCATCAGATTTGGCAAGCCTTGTGGATAGCACAACAACTTGCCCGATCTAATGGCAATCCTAAAACTATAATGATGGAGGGCCACGTAATTCTTCTCAATGATTACGCTACGGCTTAAAATTTAAACGAGGAGGGATTTTGACATATTTTATCTGGTCTCTATATCTGCGTGCTATTGATATATAGAATTTGGAATATCATATATTTAATTATATATATCAAAGCACATTCCACACATATCATATATATGAAGAAAATGATGGATGATCATGGACTTTAACCTAGAGTGGCATTACCAGCCAGTTGGTAATCCCAAAATGGTGAACAAATGGCAGCCCCGCATCTGATGCTTTAGCTTGATGTACTTTAAGCTCCAGCAAGGTCCTGCATGTACTCTCCTCCATCTCCGCCAATCCGCTTCTTAAAATTACAAGTAATATTTAAATTGGGCTCACAGGCCCATAAATGTACATCAGATAATAATAAGCACCTTGAACAAGTCAAGGGGAGTACATAATAAGAGGGAGATAGAATGTACACCCCCGGATTCAATGGAGGGAGAGAGGGAGGCACGCAGTCCTCATAAATTACATCATTTGCCATTAACCATAACAATCATCACATGATATCTAAGTCTCCATGACCATCCATCCACATGCATCAACAAGCAATTATCACATAATTACTTCTGAAATATTTACTTCAAAATAAAATTATACTTTGAAAACTATTTAACTAAGCAATTTAGCTAACATGGATATCATCTAATCAACATTAGATAAACGTCATTCACACGTTACTGCATGAAGTCGCCAAGATGTACAGTTAACTAAATTTAAAAATCACATTTCTAAATCAATTAACATGTCTTAATTAGTTAGGAGAAATAACTAAAACGTTTCAGATTTCCTTTAAACTAATTAAGTAATGGGTCATTTATATGAAAATAATTTATAGAGTTAAAACAATTTTAAAACTCAAAAAATCATTTTTTCATAATTTTCTGGGATTTTAAAACATTTTTTTTTCTGAATTTTAAACAATTTAAAATTTTAAAAAGGGGAGGGGGGTGGACCGGATCCGGTCCACCCGGATCCGGTGGGGCGCGCGGGCCACCTACGTGGGTGGCCCGGCCCCGCCCTGGGTCCGGGTGACTTACCCGGACCCGGGCCCGCGGGCGACCCGCGGGGTCGCCCCCTCCGCCCGCCTGGGTTCGCCCGAGGGGCGAACCCTAGGCCGCTGCCGCCCCTTCGCGCAGGGCTGCGGCGGGGTCACCGCGCCGCCCCGGGCGGCCGCGGACGGCGCCGCGGCGCCGGACCCCGCTGCCCTTCGCCCTGGGCACCCAGAAAACCCCGGAAAAAACCCCTGAAACCTACAAAATCGCCATATCTTGACTGTCCAAGCTGCAACCTGTGCGACGCGGCACTTTGCAGGCGGCCGTACGACCTCCATAGATGGCCAAACGACGGCACTAGGGGTTCTTCGCGAAGGCCTTGGTACCAGGAACCCTTCCACGTACCAAGCGGCAAGTGCACATCCCATGTGCGACCCACGAACACGAAAAACCATGGCGACTCATGCACAACGCGAATCGACGAAAAACACATGAAATATCATACACAAGATGCCGATTCTGAACGTACCAGCAACCTGGCGCTGATACCACTATAAGGAAAGATCAGAGCGCAGCGGAAAACGCGAATCCCTCTAATGTGTATCGTTGCCGGCCGTCGGAATCGAACTAAAGCGGTAAGCACGCACAGGCAGATCTCATCTTTACCTTTGCGGGGTTGCGTAACTCCTGAATCCGGGGAGGAGGTGGCGCATGAGGCGCCAGTGCTTCAAGCCGTTCAAGTGTCCGACCTATAGACGTATCCACGTGAGCTCCGGACGCAGATGTGATCTCCGTTCTCCACGCGTCTCCTGGATCTCAGCTCCACCATGTGCCTGAGAGACGGAGAGAGGGTGGGGGGCGCCGTGGGAGGAGAGAGGAGGGGGGCGGCCAGGTTAAGCCTGGAGCTTGGCCCAGGGTTAACTCTCAGCGTATATTTATAGACACCGCGGTTTTCATAAAAACTAGTCATTGTCTATAAAGAACACCTTGCCCAGTCTACTCGGAACTCTTATGCGTGTGACCCTCTAGGCCCAACTGCTAGTCCATTTTTCAGCCCATTAAGCTCAATAACTCTTTATTGACTTATAGTAATTAATTAACATCTCATATTAATTAATTAATAATCAATTATCGTCTCATGATAATTGACCGGGCTTCCAATCAAGTTTGGTGCCAAGCACACCACTTGATCCTGGAAAGCATTGGGGTTCAGCACCCATTCAAGGAACCTTTTGTATCATCAGTTACCAAGTGACTATAATCCTTCGCTCGTACAATGCTCCCAAGTGCACTTAGGGTCTGGTCAACTGTGGAACCCTAAATTGCACACTCACTCGGTTTAGATGCCGCATAACTATATCAGAAAACTCCTTTTCTGATAAGTAGTGTTGCCCTGGCCAGGGACTATCAGGCATCCTTCTGTAGAGCATTCACTCTCCTCTTACCGATAGCCAGAGCGAGCGATCCCATATTGACCACACAATCACCTTCGAAGGTATTCCGCTAGATCCAACACTTAACTGATTAAGATCTCATGGCTATAGATCTATAAGTCAAGGTCAAAACCCAGAAGTCCACCAACAAGGTGTCCTTGGTGTCTCAGGTCTAAGGACCAATCACGCCACTGTGACAATGAATCTAGCTGATTGACAGTTAGGTAACATTACCATCCAACGATTCATAACGGATCAGTTCAGTGAATTCATTCTCTAATGAGCACCTACAGATTCACCTTAGTGTCCCCACACAAGTGACGATGAGACCAGCCACCCTCATCATATGAGCAGGTGCACCTGTACTAGCCTAACCGGATATCCGATGTTCTTCTCGATATCCTCCGACTAGAACATTAAGAATATACGTTTAAAGGATATTAATCTCATTGTTATGATCTTATCATAGTTAATATCCATTGCGCATATTCATGGACTTCATAATGAAACATAAACGAATTACACATAACGAATATAAAAGCCTTATTATTATT
This sequence comes from Colocasia esculenta, assembly GCA_014218235.1. Taxonomy (NCBI): domain Eukaryota; kingdom Viridiplantae; phylum Streptophyta; class Magnoliopsida; order Alismatales; family Araceae; genus Colocasia; species Colocasia esculenta. Next base: position 24,040 of record JACBKR010002856.1, on the reverse strand, counting down.
ATCAAAGAACAAGATTGTACAAGTTATGATTGGATTGAGGACATCCATAACTAACAAGAGGAAGCTTTGAGGTATATACAGATGTATCAGGAATCGGCCTTGGCTGTGTATTCATGCAAATGGGAAGGTGATATACTATGGTTCCAGACAATTGAAGAAGCACAAAGACAATTCATGTACATGATTTGGAGCTAGCGGCTATATTCTTTGCTCTGAAGATATGGCATCACTACTTATATGGTGAGAAGTTCATTGTAATTTCTGACCATAAAGTTTGAAATATTTGTTTTCAGTAGGAGTTAAACATGAGACAACAGAGGTGGTTGGAGTACTTGAAAGACTACGACTTCACCAACCAGTATCACCCAGGAAAAGCAAATGATGTGGCATATGCTCTTAGTCGAAAGCCCATAGCTACAATATCCAACCTCATGGTAGGTGAATGATGATTACTAGAAGATTTGGCCAAGCTAAATATTGATGCCGAGACAAAGGAAAAAGGATATCTTATCGCCATATGAGAATACAACCCACACTGCTTGAAGATTTTGAGTACTGTAGAATAATGATCCAATGCTTGTGGAATTAAAAGCAATCTTGAACAAAGGTCGGACTTCTCTGTAACATAAGAGGGAAAATTGTTGTTTCGAGGATGGACCTGTATACCCACGATGCAGAAACAAAGAAGACTATCATGGATAAAGCCCATAAAAGAAGGTATACAATTCACTCCGGCACCACAAAGATTTAGCAGGACTTGAAAAGGAGTTTCTAGTGGCCTAATATGAAGAGAGAAGTGGCAGATTATGTCGCTCGATGCTTAACTTGCTAGGAAATCAAGGCAGAGCACATGCGACCTGTAGGTAAACTCAAACAATTAGAAATTCCAGAATGGAAGTGGGAAGATATTGGGATGGACTTCATCTTTGGACTGCCCAAGACTAGAAGTGGAATAGATGGGTGGGATATGGGTAATTGTCGATCGCTTAACAAATCCGCTCACTTCTTACTAATTAAGAGCAAGTGGACTGTCGACATCTTAGCAGCACTGTATGTTAAGGAGATTGTCAGACTACATGGAGTTCCTGTTTCCATTGTATCTGATTGAGATCCGAGATTTACATCCCATTTTTGGAAGGGCTTGCATAGTGCCCTGGGATCCAAACTAAACTTAGCACCGCATTCCACCCCCAAACTGATGGCCAGACGGAAGAACCAACCAGTGATAGAAGATATGCTCAGAGCATGTGTTCTAGACTTTGGGGGGAATTGGCATGAACACTTGCCTCTAATTGAGTTTGCCTACAACTACAGTCACCAAGCCAGTATTCAGATGGCACCATTTGAAGCACTTTATGGCAGAACTTGTCGGTCTCCAATCTGTTAGCTCGAGGTCAGAGAGAAGCAATTACTGGGACCAGACATGGTGGGAGAAACCACTGAAAAGGCAAAGCTTATATGGAAAGAATGGTTGTGGCGCAGAATAGACAGAAGGTATATGCTAACATCAGGAGAAGAAATCTGGAGTTTCAAGTTGGCGACATGTGTTTCTTAAAGATATCCCGAGGCCGTAGAATACAAAGATTTGGGATCAAAGGCAAACTGACACCAAGATTCATTGGTCCCTTTGAGATCCTTGAAAGAATAGGCGAGGTTGCCTATCGCCTAGCATTGCCAACCCAACTTGATGGAGTATACAATGTATTCCATGTTGCTCAAGAAGTACGTACATGACCTGTACCACATCAACCAACATAAAGACCTGGTAGTTCGGAAGGACTTGACATATGAACAGAAGCCAAGGAAGATAATAGACCGCGAGGTGCAACAGTTGAGAAGCAAGACGGATCCCATGGTTAAAGTGTAATGGAATGAATGTCTAGAACATGAAGCTACATGGGAAACGGAGGAAGCAATACCTAGAAGACCCAGAATTATCACATGTATAGCCACCGTCCATGCCCATATGATGATTGGTGAATTTGGGGACCAAATTCTCTTAAGTGGGGGAGGATGTAACACTCCGAAAATTTTATTAATTGAAAAAATAGAAATAAATTCAAAATAATAATTTAATATTCTCAAAATAGTAAGGACAGACGTACCAATATTATATGTACGTAAACACATCATAAAATTTCGTAAAAATCATAGTTTAACTCTAAATAATACTCCCAAATGACCCACGTAGGAACTCATGCAAAGCAAAATCCGATTGGCCAAGTTTAAGACATTTTGCGACTTATCATCATAATTAGGAAATAAGTCGGAAAATCATTATCACATGTACTTAAGGGAGTTCAAAAATATAATAAAAATCATGGATGGACTTCAAACAATGGGAATTGACAACCCAATGAATGAAATGGACCAAAGGATGTCTTTTGCGCTACTAATAAATTCATGCTAGGAAAATAACCCAAAATTCAGAAATTTTCACTATGGACTACAAAAGGGTAACTTCTCACCTAACCGTCGCGACAGCCCATGCATATTCATACACGTGGCATGGGACGTGAAAATAACCCATCGTGACGGCCCATGCATTTTCATACACGTGGCCTTTGTGTCGCAACCATCCTAGCCGTCGCGACTAATCTGTCACGTCCCTACGACCTGTCGCGACTACATCCGAGTGCGCTGGCCTATGCAACCACCTCCTATTTATCCTCTATTGACCTTATCTCTATCCTAGGCAACCTCCTAACCCCCCTGGCCGCAGTTTGAGGTTCTAGGGCCCTTGGGGACCGCCCTAGGACTCTCCCATCTGGATTTAGATGATTTTATCATCTCATTTTGAGTCATTATCTCCCAAGGACGGGATTTTCTCTCTCCTCTTCTATATAAGCAAGGCTTCTTCATCAAAGGGAGGGAGAGCCCCTTTTTGCCACAAAGTGCTTCCAAAATCTGGCCTGATCTGACACTTAGCTTGTGGCCCTTTCATTCCCCTTCAATTCCTCACATTTTCTTCACAAGTCATGCATACTTCCTCATCCATGGAGCTTGGTGCTTGAAGAGGGTGACTTCCACTTCTTCTATAGCTTTTACAGCACCAAAGGATGCCATCTGAAGCCAGGGAGTCGCCCCTTTTGGGGCTCCTTCTTCCCTCCTCCCCCTTTCTCCTTTCATGCATTTTACTATTTTCTTTTAGATAGGACGCATTCCCTCTTCCTTTCTTACATTTTATACACCCTAGGGGTTTAAAAGCCACCCCCAGGTTCGTCTGCTCCATGTTCCGCCTCTTCTTTTCATTTTTGGATACATTCTACAATTAAATATGTTCTAACAGGGTTTATTTGTTTGTTTTCTTTGTTTTGGCAGGCACCCAAGCATCATCAGACGAGGAGCTCTTAGCCTCTGGCCGGCTGGAGGGTAGGAAGAAGGTTCCAACCATTATTCTCCCGCACTACAGAGAACGCGACTGACAAGGCGTCGCGACCAGCATAACGTGCCCTGGTGGGGCTCGTGACACTAGAATCATTGCGGCGGGTAAACCAGTAACGACAAAGGTCAGTGCTCTGTTCTCTCTCCCTTTCCTAGCATAGTTAGCCTACATAGTTCTTAATCATGGCAACTAGCTAGGTGGCGATCACACTTTCCTTTATCCATGTTACATCTTTTAAGCTATTAAAAACAATGTGTCGTATGTTTCAAGGGGTGCACAACCCCGTGATTACAGGAATCACAAGAGGAAGTCTGAGCAAGAAGCAACTTCATGCTCATCTCCACTTGCGACCTGCAAATAAGACCTTTCATGATCATCACCAAAGGTTAGTAAACCCCGACTAAACCATGCAAGCCATATACCCCTAGAAAGATCTTCAAGTCTAGTTTCTTATGGCACTATTTTTCCCAATTTCTACTCAGTAGTTTATTAGTATTAGGCGATCTCCTCCAATGGGTCAAAACTAGGGTTTTATGGAGGATGAATCTTTATTCAACCCAAAGGTAGGTTATTTCCATGCCAAACTCTAACTAAACTCGTTCATGCATGCATACATGTGTATAGATCATGTTCTTACTTTTTTTCCCAATTTCTATCATGTGGATTTCGTGAATTAAATATTGCACGTTAGAATGTTGTGCTGTCTTCTTTAAACCCTGATCTATCTTACGGGTTCTATATCTTTTGTGGAGTCATTTACAAAATGAGCAATCAACTTGGAACTTGTTCCCCTATGAGTCTAGTTTCATTTGGCAACATTTTTCCCAATTTTGTGGTCTATACATAGAGTATCTGCCCGTACATGAGTGCTGTGTCTGATTCACGTAGACAGTTACCATACATCTTGTTACGTGCTAAACGACTATTGTTTCTTGATTACATGTTACTATACAATGTTTAGGAAGTTCTCTAAGTAATAGAAGTGGTTTCATCTAATTTGGATCACTATAGCACCAGTTTTTATTTTTCCACCATAGGTATCAAACCTAGTATGAGTCGAATAGGAAAACACTTCCTCATAGCATCCCAACACTGGAAACAGGAAGATGATGTGTCGACCTGTGGCCATCAGAAGGTGACAAGAAGGTTGTCCCCTTCAGGATCATAAGGAGATAGCCTTCATAGTCACCTTCTTGAAAGCGACAGGATCAATGTCGCCTTCTGGCAAATGGGCCTTTCAGCCCTATTTTGTCTGATTTTCATCATTTTCCCATCCCATCTTCTTCTGTGCGAAGTTAATTACTACAAACATGCATTATCAACCTATAGAAAAGTTAAAACATGTTCACATGAATTTTAATTGATCTTAAGTTAATGATCATGCTCTCTACCTGTCGATTATTCACTTTCTACCTTGATTATCGAACGTGCTAAAACACTAGCTACTTGCTAAATTGGTCATGCATGATTATTATTTCATGATTTAGCACTCCCGATACTTGCCATAAACCGAGTTTCCATAACTGGAGTTTCCATAATCGGATTTACATATACCACGCACTTGAGCGATTCTCACATGCGGCATGCACATACACTCTAGCTCAATAGGAAAGCCCCTTTTTGGCTTGTGGTGAACACTCTGTCGGATATTCCTTCTACCGGATTAGTGCCCCTTGACCAAGGCCTCCATAAGTGTCCTCTGACCATTGATTCCCACATGGCCGACGAGTAAGTTGTACCACTGAAGTACCTAGAAGTTAGTGTGCACGTATCTTTCTTTTCTTACATTCTTGGCAAGATAATTCTCTTCTCATCTTGATTCTAGAGTACACCTTTATTGAACATAAGACCAAGTTACTAATAAGTGATTGGACTAACTTGAAAACACGTCGTTAAGCTATCAGATTGAACTCTAGAACTATTGCCTTAACTATCTTGATATAATAAACTCTTGAAATACAACCATACTTGATTATGGGTATCTACATGTAAATTATTTGAGATGCTAGATCGGGACGACGAGTGTCCAAGGGCTCCAGTCTAGCCCCCTCGACAGAGATTCGGGAATATATTGTTAACCATGGGGTATACTTCAAGCCCTAGTATTGGAGTTGTGTTATCTTAGCATTATAGTATTATAGTTTGAGTATGAAAGTACTAGAATAATGTAGTAGGAGTGAGGATAGTATGTAATTTTCCTTTATTGAGTCTTAGTCCTATAGTTCAAGATGAGATGGAGCATGTTCCAGTTTTTATTATGCAAATGAATAAAGAGTTTAATATTTATGATAAGCACAAATTAGTTGTGTTGTATGTGTTTTCTCACTAGAGGCTTATTTGCTAATTGTTCACGTCTCAACGATCAATTAACTCTTCCGCTACCATTCTTTGGGACGTGACATCAACTACCTCCATCATATGGATGGATATATAAGACACTTGTCTATCCGGTTATTTTGATGTCCTTTTCAAGTAACAAATGAATAAGAATATTTATGATCTGTGTTTAAAGAGGATAAGTCCCATTATCATGATGTCATCATGATCCTCATTCTCATTGCACTAGCCCATGGATATCATATATGTAAAAATATAATGTGAGAAAATGTCATTAATATGTATTAGCCAAAAATGATTTGTACATAATTACAAGTGCCATCACACATGTGATTTAGCTTGCAGGGCACTTATAACTAGCACACACTCACTTGACCTAAGGTGAATATATTGAGTTATGATTATGCGAATATCCATAATCATTGTTTTGATTTGTTTTGATAATGACATAATAATTGTTCATCTGTTGATATCATAATATCATTGTTTGGTTAATGAACATAAGTGCTTTCATGTTGAATATCTCTTAAATAATCATTGCAATTCATAGACAGACTGGCCACATTGAAAACATCCTTAAAAGAACATCAAATGTTTGATTTTGGTCGTAGTCAGCTGAAGCATTGACAATCGGATGTACAGTTTTGTTTCTTTGTAAGTCGAAGTATGTAACAGCCCTCTTTATATCAGTACATTTATACCAATCATCATCGGTACAAAGGGCGTCATTACAGTGGGATAATAACCCAACACAACGCGATAGGTTGATATGTACATGAATATAATTGAGTACAGCAGAAATAAAATAAATAACTCAACTTCAATCCACCATCATCACACATTCCACAGTCTATATAGTAAAAGAAAATGACAATGTCCCATTATTACATTTTCAAAAGAACTACATTGTCCATAATTTTGTCCATGCAATTAACATTATTCAAACTATGAAAGGGAAAATAACTACTAAAAAGTCTCCACAATTATTACTCCCTCGATTCCGGTGTCAACCTTCACTACTCCTCTTCAAGTACGGAACCACCTATCACACCTGTACGCCGAAGCAAGAATGAGTCTAAAGACCCAGCAAGCAATCTAAAATATCAACCTTACACACAATCATATACACACTAAGCTACCAACACTAAGGAAACACATGCTATCATTCTAACCATAACAATTTACATGGCACATGCTTTATTGGTCAACTACACATAATTCACTCAAACATATTCGTAACTAACACATACTCATATTAAATCATGGAAAATAAACATACACCTATGCAAGTTCTCTACACATGATATATCCTATGATACATGATTCAAATATTTATCATGTCATTGCACAATTCTACCAATTTAAACATAAGGTTATGTACAAGACAATGAACACTCCTAGCATGGTATCTAACCAATTTCTCATGCAATTACATCATTTTATCACACATTTAACTTGCTGTTTTTAATGTAAAATTATCATACTCTCTTGACACTTGCACATGCATTTTAAATAAACTACATAACATGATTCTAAACATTCTATCATAATTAGGCTTAATCATATTAATACATACATGACATGAACATAAGCACTCTTATACACCTAACATGTAACATGATTTATTAATGTAAACATTATCCATATTATGAAAAACTTTACCAACTAGAACATGGAGTTAAGCACAAAATAAAGAATAACCTAACATGATATATATTCATATTTCACATGCACTTTTCACATTTAATTGCACATTTCATTTTCTGTTTTTATATAAATAAAACACAATTATACATGATTTCACATTCTATTAAACATGAATTTAAGGTTTAAAACATATCCAAGTTAGTTGGCAACTATAAGCAATTTAAGCATGGAACTATGTACTAAGTAAATAGTATATCTATCGTGGAATTTAGACATTATTTCATGTATTTATCACAATCATAAACTCACTTTGCTTGCGTTTTAACATGAATTAAACACATTCATATGTGTTTGCCTTTGTTTACATGCTTCCTTATTCATTTACCAATTCCACATGTTCATCTTTCTCATTGCATAATTTACATGCTTACTTACACATATTCATATACATTACCACATGGAAGTTATTAAACTATACAACATGATATTAGACATGATATTTCATTTATGATACATGAATGACATGAATGTATACATGCATTATTACATTGGTTTTCACATGCATTTATACTCTCATTATCATTTACTCTCCCTTACATATCATTTCACACACTCCTTCCATTTCATTTACTCTTGCACTCACATTTATCACATATCATAACAATTGCACTTATCACGTGCCACATTCACTTATCACTTTACACTTTATTGACATTATTCTCTTAAGTTGCCGTGACCATAGTCCTAACTACCATCTAGAGTAAAACACTCACTTTAGCACTTAGTGCTTATCACATAGCACTTAGCACTTCACTTGCACATATTTGTCACCTGGGCAAGCTAGTGACAAATCTAGTTAACTGTGCAGAACCGGGAGAAGCCCTATCCACCCTAACCAGTGGTACTTGTCCACCTCCAGGATTTCATCCTAATGCCCTTAAGATATATTTCACAACGTTGAGCCTTCCATAGGACTTTTTTATGGTACAGCTCTCATACCCCCATGGTAGCAGTGTCAATCTCGGCCCAATTTTTCATTAATCACATTATCAGACTTCGTCACATTTTTCTCACGCTTATATACACACTTTAATCTCTTTTTACATACACTTTACATGACAATTACATTTCAGTTTTATAGAATTCACTCTTACCGTTTAACATGGATAAACAACTTAAAATAAGATATTAACATGATGTTAATCCTTAATTTACACATAATAAACCTTACTGCTCAAAATGGTCATTTCTCATTTAAAACCATAACAGTACCAACTGTTATTAAAACATCATGAAATTTTTATAACAGGTTTAAAATGTAAACATATCACATGCTTAATTTTATAGATTTTTCTGAATAGTAAATATATTTATAACAATTAAAACTAATTACAGGTGCATTTATCATTAATTTCTCTTAAGTAGGAATTTCAGTATAATAGTCAAATCTAATAGTGCCAATGTGTAAAGACAGTCATCACATGATTGCAGAAACGTTATGAAACCCTAACTCACAACTGACCTATTTACACAGATTAAACATGGCATATTATGCTCACAGTTCAATTATCAGAATTTTTAATAATTAACAAAATCATGAAAATTCTTCAAAACCTCATGATATACCTACTAATCCCGTTGACCACACATAAAATTTACTGCATGCACCCATACCCAGAAGTCACATAAACACTTTAGAAAGATCAAACAGCAATTTCTCAAAACCCAGAAGAACTTGGCACCACACTGACTGTCGCCAACTGTGTCAGCGGCACCATCTGCTGCCGCCAACACAAGAGCTTGGCAGCACAAGATGTTGCCACCAACCTCCAGACAGCAGACTACACAGACAACACTCACATGCAAGGGAATTGGAGGTTCCAGGGCATGAGAAAAAATCCGAAAAAATACTTGGACCAAAGGGGACGTGTAGGATTGACATCCATAGGTACTTGCCTCTAAATAAATCTACAGAGATCGAGATTCGTTCGTGAAGCCCTCCTCGGCTAGGCCAAGAGGGTGCTCAAAACTGCCTTCGATCCGGTTCTTCTATTGATGTGGGTTGATCCTCGGAGTTGGGGATGATTCTCCTATGTATGGTTTTATCGTCCAGTCAGTGCAGGTGCTAGAAGGTCCCTCCAGTTGCCGGATCCAGCTCTTCCAAGATCAAGGTTCGCACACAGAAAACCCTAGCTCTCCCAAAGACCAAAAGACTTCCCTCGGCCGAAATAGGGAAATTTTATAAGCCACGGGGTCGGGGTACACTTAAGGGTAGGTTCCTACGGTTTTAGGTGGGTTTCCTAAACTCGAACCGGGAAAAACATGAGCGTTACCAAATCTGAAACTGTTACACAGCAGGGAACTTGGCGTCAACATCTGGTGTAGTCAACATGGGGTTGGCGTCCAGACCTGGTGCCGCCTACACATGGTTGGCGTCCATTGATCTGGACGCCAATAACCAGGCATGCAGTCAGCGGCACAGTATTAGGCCGCCAACTATGTCCCTCAGCCCAAAAAAGTATACATTAATATAAATATAAGATTACATCACAACAACTAAATGTGCACAAAAATAAATAATATACATTCACCATATAAACAACATGCATTACATATTATTTATTTAAAATATAACTTACACAAATCTCAATTAAAGATAATATGCACAAATAACATACATATATATTTACACACTACATTATTATGTGCATTATGCTTGAATATATGTATACAACATGCACATCCTTAGTTAAACACTGCATGCACATTTAAACACACAAAAATAAACTTATATATTATATATATTATATATATATATATATATATATATACATACATACATATACACATGATAGTTACATACGATATGCTTGGAATAATTAATACGACAGGCACATCAATAATTAAATAATGCATCCTCATTTAAACATATTTTGTGCACCAAAATAAATTCATACTTGTTTAAAAATGCATGAATAAAACTTCATATTATACGCACAACATTTCTCACATACTATATGCATGATACTTAATAGGTATAACATGTACAAATTTGGCTAACGACTTATGTTCACGAAAAATAATTTATATACACGCATATGCACATGATCAATATAATAATTATAGCATGCAAAATTTAATACACGCACTATATTTATGACAGGTACAATTTGCATGCACAATATAAAATGACAGAAAATTCGGGGTCTCACACTCTCCCCCCTAGAAAAGATCTTCGTCCTCGAAAATCAAATCGAGTACCTGTGTTGTCGTCGTCGATGCCATCTCCGGAAATAAAATGTAATCCTCATTTTCTTGGATGGAGCATCTTGTGGAACGAGTTCTTTCAAATTCGGACACTCTTTAATTCGATCATCCTTATTTGCCACACTTTAGGCATCTTCCTTCCTTCAACCAGCACACATATCCGCCGTGACGTTTGCCGCATCGCTCGCTCTCGAGCGCCTCTCTCTGGTGCGAATCCACCCTACTCTTTTGCTGGCTCACTACTCTAAGAGCCTCTTCTAGAGTGTCGAGGTCAGACTCCAAAAGACTAGCTCTTAGTGATGGTCTGAGCTTCATTATGAACTTCTCACTTGACGTTTCTGCTCAAATCCCTAGCCCGAGCACTCATCTTACTATGACTCGTCATTGCCTGCAAAAAATTAATCTAGTTAGATTCTAAGTTACTAAATCCTATCTATTTTTATTAACTATCTTTCAATCCTTATTATTACTTTCTACATATATGGACAATTTCCTATAAAGAGTTTGCAATATTATGAAGATGATGGTTTATCCATGTACAATCTCAACCTTGGGCACTGATACCATCTCTGTAACGACCCTCTTTATACCAGTACGATTATACCCATCCTCATCGGTACAAAAAAGCATCAGTACAGTGGATAATAACCCAACACAAAGTGATAGGTAGATATGTACATGAACATAATTGAGTGCAGTGGAACTAAAATAAATAACTCAACTTCAATCCACCATCATCACACATTCCACAGTCTATATAGTAAAAGAAAATGACAATGTCCACATTATTACATTTTCGAAAGAACTACATTGTCCATAATGTTGCCCATGCAATTAACATTATTCAAACTATGAAAGGAAAATAACTACTAAAAAGTCTCCATATTATTACTCCTCGATTTCGGTGTCGACCTTCACTACCCTCTCTTCAAGTACGGAACCACCTGTCCACCTGTACGCCGAAGCAAAAATGAGTCTAAAAGACCTAGCAAGCAATCTAAAATATCATCCCTACACAAATCATATACACACTAAGCTACCAACACTAAGGAAACACATGCTATCATTCTAACCATAACATTTACATGGCACATGCTTTATATGGTCAACTACACATAATTCACTCAAACACATTCCTAACTAACACTACTACATATTAAATCATGGAAAATAAACATACACCTATGCAAGTTCTCTACACATGATATATCCTATGATACATGATTCAAACATTTATCATGTCATTGCATAATTCTACCAATTTAAACATAAGGTTATGTACAAGACAATGAACACTCCTAGCATGGTATCTAACCAATTTCTCATGCAATTATATCACTTTATTACACATTTACTTGCTGTTTTATTTTAAAATTATCATACTCTCTTGACACTTGCACAGCATTTTAATAAACTACATAACATGATACTAAACATTCTATCATAATTAGGCTTAATCATATAATACATACATGACATGAACATAAGGACTCTTATACACCTAACATGTAACATGATTTATTAATCTAAACATTATCGATATTATGGAACAGCTCTACCAACAGAACATGGAGTTAAGCACAAAATAAAGAACAACCTAACATGATATCTATTCATATTTCACATTCACTTTTCACATTTATTTACACATTTCATTTTCTGTTTTAATATAAATAAAACACAATTATACATGATTTCACATTCTATTAATCATGAATTTAAGGTTTAAAAATATCCATGTTGGTTGGCAACTATAAGCAATTTAAGCATGGAACTATGTACTAAGTAAATAGTATATCTATCATGGAATTTAGACATTATTTCATGTATTATCACAATCATAAACTCACTTTGCTTGCTGTTTTAACATGAATTAACACATTCATATGAGTTTGCCTTTGTTTACATGCTTCGTTATTCATTTACCATTCCACATGTTCATCTTTCTCGTTGCATAATTTACAAGCTTACTTACACATATTCATATACATTACCACATGGAAGTTATTAAACTATACACATGATATTGAACTTGATATTTCATTTATGATACATGAATGACATGAATATATACATGCATTATTACATTGGTTTTCACATGCAATTATACTCTCATTATCATTTACTCTCCCTTACATATCATTTCACACACTCCTTCCATTTCATTTACTCCTGCACTCACATTTATCACATATCACAACAATTGCACTTACCACGTGCCACATTCACTTATCACTTTGCACTTTATTCACATTAAATCTCTTAAGTTGTCTTGACACATAGTCCTAACTACCATCTAGAGGAAAAACACTCACATTAGCACTTAGTGCTTATCACATAGCACTTCGCCCTTCCTTGCACATATTTGTCACCTGGGCAGCTAGTGACAAATCTAGGTAACTGCGCAGAACCGGGAGAAGCCCTCTCCACTCTAACTAGTGGTACTTGTCCACCTCTAGGATTTCATCCTCAATGCCCTTAGGATATATTTCACAACGTTGAGCCTTCCATAAGGACTTTTCTATGTACAGCTCTCAGACCCTTATGGTAGCAGTGTCATCTCGGCCCATTTTACATAATCACATTATCATACTTCATCATATTTTTCTCACGCTTATATACACACTTTAATCTCTTTTTACATACACTTTACATAACAATTACTTTCAGTTTACAGAATTACTCTTACTGTTTACAATGATAAACAACTTAAACAAGATATTAACATGCTATTAATCCTTAATTTACACATAATTAAACCTAACATGCTTAATATGGTCATTTTCTCATTTAAAAACCATAACAGTACCTACTGTTATTAAAACATTATGAATTTATAATAGGTTTAAAACAATAAACATATCACATGCTCAATTTTACAGATTTTTCTGAATAGTAATATATTTATAACAATTAAAACTAATTACAGGTGCATTTATCACTAATTTCTCTTAAGTAGGAATTTCAGTATAACAATCAAATCTAACAGTGCCAATGTGTAAAGACAGTCATCACATGATTGCAGAAACTTTATGAAACCCTAACTCACAACTGACCTATTTACACAGATTAAACATGGTCATATGTGCTCACAGTCTAATTATCAGAATTTTAATAATTAACACAATCATGAAAATTCTTCAAAACCTCGTGATATGACCTACTGATCACCATTGACCACACATAAAATTTACATCATGCACCCATACCTGGAAGTCACATAAACACTTTAAAAAGATCAAACAGCAATTTCTCAAACCCAGAAGAACTTGGCGCCACACTGACTGTCGCCAACTGTGTCAGCGGCACCATCTGCTGTCTCCAACACAAGAGCTTGGCGGCACAAGATGTTGTCGCCAACCTCCAGACAGCAGACTACGCAGATAGCACTCACATGCAAGGGAATTTGGAGGTTCCAGGACACGAGGAAAAATCCGAAAAAATACTAGGACCTAAGGGGACGTGTGTAGGATTGACATTCATAGGTTACTTGCCTCTATATAGATCTACATAGATCGAGATTTGTCGGTGAAGCCCTCCTCGGCCAGGCCAAGAGGGTGCTCAAAACTGCCTTCGATCCGGTTCTTCTATTGATGTGGGTTGATCCTCGGAGTTGGGGATGATTCTCCTATGTATGGGTTATCGTCCAGTCAGTGCAGGTTGCCAGAAGGTCCCTCCAGTTGCCAGATCCAGCTCTTCCAAGATCAAGGTTCGCACACAGAAAACCCTAGCTCTCCCCAAAGACCAAAAGACTTCCCTTGGCCAAAATAGGGAGATTTTTATAAGCCACGGGGTCGGGGTACACTTAAGGGTAGGTTTCCTACGGTTTTAGGTGGGTTTCCTAAACTCGAACCGGGCAAAACACGAGCGTTACCAAATCTGAAACTGTTACACAGCAGGGAACTTGGCGTCAACATCTGGTGCAGTCAACATGGGTTGGCGTCCAGACCTGGTGCCGCCTACACGTGGTTGGCGTCCATCGATCTGGACGCCAATCACCAGGCATGCAGTCAGCGGCACAGTATTAGGCCGCCAACTATGTCCCTCTGCCCAAAATAAGTATACATTAAAATAAATATAAGATTACATGACAACAACTAAATGTGCACAGAAATAAAGAAATATACATTCACCATATAAACAACATGCATTACATATTATTTAGTTAAATATAACTTATACAAATCTCAATTAAAGATAATATGCACAAATAACATACATATATATTACACACTACATATTATGTGCATTATGAATGAATATATGTATACAACATGCACATCCTTAGTTAAACACTACATGTACATTTAACACACAAAAATAAACTTATATTATATATATATATATTATCTTCTATGGATATAAGTACTTAGCTAATTTTATACATCATAGAATTTATTTAAATCCTACGTATATTGAATTTATAAATTTGGTGCATAGAATATGTAGTTGTTGCTATACATCCTATATATATATATACATAACAACATGATAGTTACATACAATATGCTTGGAATAATTAAATACGATAGCACATCAATAATTAAATAATCATTTAAACATATTGTGTGCACCAAAAAATTCATACTTGTTTACAAGATGCATGATATAACTTCATATTATACCACAACGTTTCTCACATACTATATGCATGATACTAAATAGGTATAACATGTACAAATTTGGTTACTACTTATGTTCACGAAAAATAATTTATATACACGCATATGCACATGATAAATATAATAATTATAGCATGCAAAATTTTAATACACGCACTATATTTATGACAGGTAAAAATTGCATGCACAATATAAAATGACAGAAAATTCGGGGTCTCACACTCCCCCCCTAGAAAAAGATCTTCGTCCTCGAAGATCAAATCGAATACCTGTGGTGACGTCGTCGATGCCATCTCCGTAAATAAAATGTAATCCTCATTTTCCTTGGCTGGAGGATCTCGTGGAACGAGCTCTTTCAAATTCGGACACTCTTTAATTCGATGATCCTTATTGCCACACTTTAGGCATCTTCCTTCCTTCAACCAGCACACATATATGCCGTGACGTTTGCCGCATCGCTTGCACTCGGGGTCCTCTCTCTGGTGCGAATCCACCCTACTCTTTTGCTTGCTCACTACTCTAAAGAGCCTCTTCTAGAGTGTCAGGGTCAGACTCCAAAGACTAGCTCTTAGTGATGGTCTGAGCTTCATTATGAACTTTCTCACTTGACGTTTCTGCTCAAAATCCCTAGCCCGAGCACTCATCTTACTATGACTAATCATTGCCTGCAAAACAATAACTCTAGTTAGATCTAAGTTACTAAATCCGATCTATTTTTCTTAACTATCTTTGATCCTTAGTATTACTTTCTACATATATGACAAATTTCCTATAAAGAGTTTGCAATATTATGAAGATGATGGTTTATCCATGTACAATCTTAACCTTGGGCTCTGATACCATCTCTGTAACGACCCTCTTTATAAAGGTACGATTATACCAATCCTCATCGGTACAAAGGGCATCATTACAGTGGATATAAACCCAACACTAAGCGATAGGTTGATATGTGCATGATATAATTGAGTACAGCGGAAATAAATAAATAACTCACTTCAATCCACCATCATCACACATTCACAGTCTATATAGTAAAAGAAAATGACAATGTCCCATTATTACATTTTCAAAAGAAACTACATTGTCCATAATGTTGTCCATGCTTAACATTATTCAAACTATGAAAGGGAAAATAACTACTAAAAAGTCTCCACAATTATACTCCTCGATTCCGATGTCGACCTTCACTACCCCCTTCAAGTACGGAACCACCTATCCACCTATTTGCCGAAGCAGAATGAGATTAAAAGACCCGCAAGTATCTAAAATATCAACCTTACACACATTATATACACACTAAGCTACCAACACTAAGGAAACACATGCTATCATTCTAACCATAAAAATTTACATGGCACATGCTTTATATGGTCAACTACACATAATTCACTCAAACACATTCCTAACTAACACATACTCATATTAAATCATAGAAAATAAACATACACCGACGCAAGTTCTCTACACATGATATATCCTATGATACATGATTCAATATTTTTATCATGTCATTGCACAATTCTACCAATTTAAAACATAAGGTTATGTAGAAGACAATGAACACTCCTAGCATGGTATCTAACCAATTTCTCATGCAATTATATCATTTTATCACACATTTAACTTGCTATTTTTAATGTAAATTATCATACTCTCTTGACACTTGCACATGAATTTTAATAAACTACATAACATGATAGTAACATTCTATCATAATTAGGCTTAATCATATTAATACATACATGACATGAACATAAGCACTCTTATAACCTAACATGTAACATGATTTATTATCTAAACATTATCCATATTATAGAACAGCTCTACCAACTAGAACATGGAGTTAAGCACAAAATAAAGAACAACCTAACATGATATCTATCATATTTTAACATGCACTTTTCACATTTAATTACACATTTCATTTTCTATTTTAAAATAAATAAAACCAAATTATACATGATTTTCACATTCTATTAAACATGAATTTAAGGTTTAAAACATATCCAAGTTGGTTTGCAACTATAAGCAATTTAAGCATGGAACTATGCACTAAGTAATAGTATATCTATCATGGAACTTAGACATTATTTCATGTATTTATCACAATCATAAACTCACTTTGCTTGCTGTTTTAACATGAATTAAACACATTCATATGGGTTTGCCTTTGTTTACATGCTTCCTTATTCATTTACCAATTCCATATGTTCATCTTTCTCATTGCATATTTACATGCTACTTACACATATTCATATACATTACCACTGGAAGTTATTAACTATACAACATGATATTAGACATTACTGAACATGATATTTCATTTATGATACATGAATGACATGAATATATACATGCTTTATTACATTGGTTTTCACATGCAATTATACTCTCATTATCATTTACTCTCCCTTACATATCATTTCACACACTCCTTCTATTTCATTTACTCTGCACTCACATTTATCACATATCACAACAATTGCACTTACCACGTGCCACATTCACTTATCACTTTACACTTTATTCACATTTAATCTCTTAAGTTGCCGTGACACATAGTCCTAACTACCATCTAGAGGAAAACACTCACTTTAGCACTTAGTGCTTATCACATAGCACTTAGCACTTCACTTGCACATATTTGTCACCTGGGCAAGCTACTGACAAATCTAGGTAACTACACAAACTGGGAGAAGCCCTCTCCACCCTAATCAGTAGTACTTGTCCACCTCTATGATTTCATCCTATGCCTTAAAATATATTTCACAACATTGAGCCTTCCATAGGGACTTTTCTATGGTACAGCTCTCAGACTCCTATGGTAGCAGTGTCATCTCTGCCCAATTTTACATTAATCACATTATCATACTTCGTCACATTTTTCTCACGCTTATATACACACTTTAATCTCTTTTTACATACACTTTACATAACATTACCTTTCAGTTTACAGAATTCACTCTTACTGTTTAACATGATAAACAACTTAAAAATATATTAACATGATGTTAATCCTTAATTCACATAATTAAACCTAACTGCTCAATATGGTCATTTTCTCATTTAAAATCATAAAAGTACCTATTGTTATTAAAACATCATGAAATTTTTATAACAGGTTTAAAACAATAAACATATCACATGCTCAATTTTACAGATTTTTATGAATAGTAAATATATTTATAACAATTAAAACAAATTACAGGTGCATTTATCACTAATTTCTCTTAATTAGGAATTTTAGTATAACGTCAAATCTAACAGTGCCAATGCGTAAAGACAGTCATCACATGATTGCAGAAACTTTATAAACCCTAACTCACAACTGACCTATTTACAAAGATTAAACATGGTCATATTATGCAAATAGTTCAATTATCAAAAGTTTAATAATTAATACAATTCATGAAAATTCTTCAAAAACCTCATAATATGACCTACTGATCACCCTTGACACACAAAAATTTACAGCATGCACCCATACCGAAAGTCCATAAACACTAAAAAGATCAAATGGCAAATTTCTCAAACCCAGAAGAACTGGCGCCACACTGACTGTCGCCAACTTGTGTCCGTGGCACCATCTGCTGCTACCAAACACAAGAGCTTGGCTTCACAAGATGTTGCTGACAACCTCCAAACAGCAAACTACGCAGACAACACTCACATGCAAGGGAATTTGAGGTTCTAGGATACGAGGAAAAATTCGAAAAATACTAGGAGCTAAGGGGACATGTGTAGGATTGACATCCATAGGTTACTTGCCTCTAAATAAATCTACATTCGAGATTCGTCGCTGAAGCCTCCTTGGCCAGGCCAAAAGGTGCTCAAACTGCCTTCGATCTGATTCTTTTGTTGATGTTGGGTTGATCCTCGAGTTGGGGATGGATTCTCCTATGTATGGGTTATCGTCCAGTTGGTGCAGGTTGCCATAATGTCCCTCAGTCACTAGATCCAGCTCTTCCAAGATCAAGGTTCGACACACGAAAACCCTAGCTCTCCTCAAAGACCAAAGACTTCCCTCGGCCAAAATAGGGAGATTTTTATATACCACGGGGTTGGGGTACACTTAAGAGTAGTTTTCCTATGGTTTTAGGTGGGTTTCCTAAACTGGAATCGGGAAAAACAACGATCATTACCAAATCTGAAACTGTTACACAGCAGGGAACTTAGCGTCAACAATCTGTGCAGTCAACATGGGGTTGGCATCCAGACTGGTGCCGCCTACACATGGTTGCCATCCTCGATCTGGATGCCATCACCAGGCATGCATCAGCGGCACAGTATGAGACCACCAACTGTGTCCCTCAGCCCGAAATAAGTATACATAAAATAAATATATATTACATCACAACAACTAAATGTGCATAGAAATAAATAAATATACATTCACCATATAATCTACATGCATTACATATTATTTATTTAAATATACTTGTACAAATCTCAATTAATGATATATGCACAAATAACATACATATATATTTACACACTACATAATTATGTGCATTATGCATGAATATATGCATACAACATGCCCTCCTTAAATAGACACTGCATGCCCATTAAAACACACAAAAAAAACATATTATAATATATATATATCTGTGTGGATATAAGTACTTAGCTAATTTTATACACCCTAAATACTTATATCCACACAAGATAAATAATATATATATATATAATATTACACATGATAGTTACATACAATATGCTTGGAATAATTAAATACGATAGGCACATCAATAATTAAATAATGCATGCTCATTTAAACATATTGCGTGCAAAAAAAAAATTCATACTTGTTTACAAGATGCCTGATACATAACTTCATATTATATGCACAACGTTTCTCACATACTATATGCCTGATACTTAAATAGGTATAACATGTAAAAATTTGGCTAACTACTTATGTTCACGAAAAATAATTTATATACACGCATATGCACATGATCATAAATAATTAATAGCATGCAAAATTTTAATACCACTATATTTATGACAGGTAAAAATCGCATGCACAATATAAAATGACAGAAAATTCGGGGTCTCACAAAGTAGAACTTTGTCATATACGAAGTTAGACTTCGGATATGATGAAGTGGAACTTCATCATATGCGAAGTAAGCTTCGGATATGACGAAATCACTTTGACCATCAAGACAAATTTGTCACTGTGACTTAGGATGGTCTCATTTGTTTGTTGTCAGTCGAACTAGAACTTCATTATATTCAAAGTTACGCTTCAGATATGACGAAGTCAATTCAACTGATCAAGACCAATTAACTCCGACGTTGGATGTTCACATTTACACTTGGCCAGTCGAAGCAATGGCACTTCATATAGTCATGTTATAGTCTTTACTAGTCGAAGCTAAACATAGATTACATTATGTTTAACATCGATTGTCATCATATCGATTGCTGATCAACTTAACCATCGATTGCATTATGTTTAACATCGAATGTCATCATATCGATTGCTGATCAACTCAAACATCGTTGTCTTATGTCTAACAGCGATTGTCATCATATCGATTGCTAATCAACTCAAACATCAATTGCCGTATGTTTAACATCGATTGTCACCAATATCGATTATTGATCAACTCAAACATCGACTTCCTTATGTTTAACATCGATTGTAATCATATCAAGTGCTGATCAACTCAAACATCGATTGTTGTGAGCTTCACATCGATTACCATGTCCATATCGATTGTCGTTAAGTCTCATATCGATTATTGTAATGTCACATCGATTTTGTTATCAATTGAAGTATATAATTGCCTTTTCTCCTAAATACTTAAATATGCTATCTGGCAGGATATCATATGACTGCACGTGTTTCACTTAAAGTGCTTGGTACTCACGTGTCCCCAAGTACTAGGTCAAATGATTAGGGCTATAAATATGTCCTCATATCTTCTGAGAAGAGCAGCGCGCTAGGAAGGAAGAGGAAGCAGCGAGAGAAGAGTTGAGTATTTGTGGGGAAAAGCTATCAAGTTGAGAGAGCAACTGGATCAAAGGATCCTCTATTCTTCTTTCTGATCTGGAGATCCAATCTCAGAGGAGAGGTGTCAAGATCTTCAAGCATCATCGAAGTCTAGTTGTTCTCTAATTTGAGAGCAATGCAACGTTCCTTCTTCAGCTTCTAGATGAGAGAATAATCTTTTATTTCCTGACATGTGCCTTGAGCACCCACTATCCAAATGCCATTTGGATGCTCGAAGGTTACCCTGAATGAAACATTAAGTTTTTAGGTACCCAAATTATTTTTGGGTCCTTGTTTGTTAGTGTCATCAATTTTTCCTTTTATTACCCATTTCTTGTTCTTAGTTGGACATGTTATTTTTGTGTGTCCTAATTTATTGCAGTGCTGCAGCATGTTATTCTAGTTACTTTTTCATATGAGGCGTATTTAAAGTTGATTATATGATGCATCTTGTTCATTTACAATTTAGGGGTGGATATATTTTCGGATAAATAATGGTTTTCTCCATTGTCTGGAGGGGTGTATCCTATTCCTTGTTTATTCTTCCCTGATCGTCTATCACCTTTTAATACTAAGGAATTTTTACCATTAGTAAATTTCTCCAGCGTCTTTGACAGTTTGTCATTTTCTTCACTAAGGCTTTGATTTCTATTCTTAGTTCATCTGATTTCTCTGTTTTTCTAATATGATTATTTGTTATTCTTATCCTTTAGATCCTCACACAATAGATCATTTCTTCTTTTCAGTTCAGATACTTGTTTTCTAATTGTTCATATTCTGATTTTAAATCTGAGTTTGTGTTTTCTAAACAGGCAATACTCTTCTTACTAGCTTTTAGTAACTTAGATACATTTCTATATTTATCATACAGTTCATTAATGCTTCTTCTTATTGTCTGAATCAGAATCATTGCAAGAATCAAAAGAGGAGTCAGAGGTTACCTTTTCGTCTATATTGGCCATGAAAGCCAAGTTGGCTTCTTCTTCTCCCTCATTGCTCTGGGTTGACTCATTGTCAGAGTCACTGCTGTTCTCCCACGCAGCTGCCATTGCTTTCTTTTGTACTTTCTGAATTTCTGAAGTTGTCCTTCTCTTGTATTCACCTTTCTTGAGCTTTGGACATTCTGCCTTGATATGTCCGGGCTTCTTACACTCATAACATATCGGCTCGGTCTTTTCTGATCTTTTCCTTCTGATTTCTTGAACTCCTTGTGTTTCTTGAAGTGTCTTCTACCAGTTGGAACTTCTCTTCTTTACTAGGATGCGTTGTAATATCCTGGACAGCATTGCTTCTCATCTTCACTGTCCTTGCTGCTTTCATTATTATCTGAGAGTTCATCTGATGAGTTTTCTTCAGCTGTAAGGGCATTTGAGTGCTTCTTTCTGCTTGAGTACTCTCCCAACCTTTCCATGTTGATCCCATGGGCCATAAGGGACCCAATGAGCTTCTCCAACGACATGTTTTTCAAGTCGTTGGCTTCCTCAATGGCTGTTACCTTTGGGGTCCATGAGGTGGTAGGGATCTGAGAATCTTCCTAACCATATCTCCAATCTCATATGACTTCCCAATTCCAGCTAAGCCGTTTGTAATGTCTGTAAATCTACTAAACATTTGAGTTATGGATTCACCTGGTTGCATCTGAAATCTTTCATACTGTGTTAAAAGAATGTCAATCCTTGTCTCTTTCACTTTGTCTGTCCCTTCATACGTGATTCTGAGCTTTTCCCACATCTCCATTGCGGATTTGCAGGCTGAAACTCTGTTGAATTCCTTCTTACTGAGAGCATAACACAGAATGCTCTTAGCTTTACAGTTGAGGGAGATCTTCTTCCTATCATCGTCTGTCCAGTTCTGCCTTGAGTTCAGGGTAACGAGATCTCCTTCTTCTATAATTGACCAACTTGATAGGCGAATCCTTGAAGAAAATACTCCTTCTGGTCTTCCAGTAAGTGTAGTCTTCACCATCGAAGAGAGGGGGTCGGTTGACAGACTGACCTTCAATGTTTCCTTGGGCTGCCATGGACCTTTACTCTTCAGATCATTGCATCTTCTTCTTTGTCGAAGAGACTCGCTCTGATACAACTTGTTGCCCAGTTAGGTAGCCTAAGGGGGGGGGGGGGGGTGAATGGGTCTTTAAAATTTATCTGCTAGTACTTGTTCACTAAAAAGTTCACAGAGAATACACTTTGAAGATTGTTAGTGTTAGTAAAGAGAGAAACAAAATCACACGAAGACAATCACACAACAAGATGTATCATGGTTCGGATCTCCTCTCTACAAGAGTCCTACGTCTAGTCCCTGAGCAACAACTCAGGATTTCACTAACTAGGGTACAGTCCCCCCTATGGACACTACAACACCTAGCCCAGCTGGTCTTCTCTTCACAGCCCGAAGAGGAACAACCCCCTAGATACCCACCAGGTCTTCCTTTCAATAGAAGGGAACACACACAGAAAAAGTAAGCAGGAGATGAAGCCCCTAGATCAAGCTTTGATAAGCCAGATCAAGGGACTGAAAGCAATGAGATCTGTAAACAAAAGCTCACTCTCAGAACCAAACAAGCTCTCTTAAAATCTACCAACAATGCAGAGAGCAAAGAGCAAATCTAATGGAATGAGGCTTGGCTCTCTCTTGAGAACTCGGAGAAGACTTGATGATCAGAGATTTTTCTATAACTGTCGTCTCTGTCTATGTATATTCTTCTGGAGCTCCTTTCTTCAATATATAGCTTCAATTTGAAATCTAAATGTTAAAGTATCTGTTGCCTCTAGCTTTTGG
>JACBKR010002855.1:0-32519 GCA_014218235.1 Colocasia esculenta | reverse complement strand
TCAAAATTCGATGTTCAGAAGTTACCTGTTGAGGGGTACTCAAATTTGGAGCAATGTTACCTGTTCCACTTGAAGATGGTGAATTAATGTTCAAGATCTCATCACAGTCTTCAAGCTCCTCAACAGTTGGTGAAGAGTCCACAATGAAGTCATCCTCTTCACTGTCTTGTTTTTCCCTGCAAGATTTAGAAGTGTTAGTTGAAAAGGAATTTTCATCAAATACAATATGAGGAGACTCTTCAACAGTTTTGTTTTTGAGAATGTACACTCTGAAAGCTCTTGACACTTCTGAATAGCCAAGGAAGATGGCTTCCTGACTCTTTGCATCAAACTTGTCAAGATTTTCCTTATTATTATTGTGTACATAACATTTGCACCCAAAGGTTTTGAAATAAGAAACAGTTGGCTTTTTATTTTTCAATAACTCATAGGGGGTTTTTCTGATTTTTGGTCTGACCAAGGCTCTATTCAGTATGTGATTTGCTGTGTTACAGCTTCAACCTGGAAGGATTGGGCAAATTACTTTCTAAGAGCATGGATCTAGCCATCTCCACAAGAGTTCTATTCTTTCTTTCCACAACTCCATTTTGTTCTGGAGTTCTTGGTGAAGAAAACTTGTGGAAAATTTAAAATCAGCACATAAATCAGAAAAAGATTGGTTTTCAAATTCACCCCCATGATCAGTCAAAATATGTAAGGCCCCGAATTTTCTTTCTCCCGCTTCTATCTTATATATATGATGTTTACTTGTTCTTGCATAAATGGCGTGCATGAAAATGGTGCATATTATAGATATAGATTTTTGCATGTGTATATGCGTGGATGTATATGATTATCATGAATATGAGTAATTGGCCAATTTTGTGTATAAAGTATCTATTTAAATACTATGCAGGTGCTATCTAAATATTGAAGTATACCTTATATTACCCATTTCATGGATATTGTGCGCGAATATATGAAGTGCATATGTGTATGTACGTATGTAGGTTATCTTATGCGTGTGATAATTGTATACCTAATTCTACATACATAACACCTTGGTATACCTATGCATGTATGTGTATGTTTAGTTGTAAACATTGTCCATTGCGTGGTGTAGTTAATGTGTACATTGTACTTTGTACATTGCATGTACATATAGAGCGCAAGTATGGTAGGTGTACTTAGTAGTGTATATTGTAATTCCATGCTCCTCATGAATAACATGCATGTATTTTTATGACATTTAGGTGAGAATAAGCAAT
The DNA here is from genome assembly GCA_014218235.1 of Colocasia esculenta. Classification (NCBI taxonomy): domain Eukaryota; kingdom Viridiplantae; phylum Streptophyta; class Magnoliopsida; order Alismatales; family Araceae; genus Colocasia; species Colocasia esculenta. The sequence continues at coordinate 31,272 of JACBKR010002855.1, read as the reverse complement.
TAGCTAAATTGTGCATATTGTACATATTAAGGAATCCCATGCATATAGTACTTAAGTAATGTTGTGCAAGTTAATTTAATTACCGGTGTGCATGTGGTATCTAGCTATTACGTGCATAATGTACATAAGTATGTTACATCCGTGTATGTATGCTATATATATATGCCAGATCCAGTGAGTGCAAGCAAGAACTATTTTATTGAATAGATTATTCCTAGCTAACTTAATTCACATTGTCTCCTAATGATCTTTGAAACCCTTGCAATTCTTATCACTTTATTTTGCCGCATGTTGCATCATGCTTATGTAAAACATCACGTACGCGTAGGTAGATATCTACGTACGTATTAGCTAGTTGTGTTTATGTATGCATGTGAATAATTATATGGTAAATATGGTTTGAATGCATGGTATGATAGTGTGTATACTATGTTACATACATTGTATGTATATATATGTGTAAGCTGAACATGATTTCTGCATAATTTTAAGTTCTGGCAGGAGGGCAAATTGGCGTCAACATGGGTGGACGCCCATGAGATGTCGGCATCCATATCGATGGACGCCAAGACTTAAGTAGCCGTCCATATAGGCGGACGTCTACTTCTCTGACCTGCATGCACAGCAGACCCGGAATTCCGGGGACAAGCAACCCCAGCCATTGGGGAGCTGTCCCCAACGGTTGTGAAAGCCTTACATCAACCTCTGCGTGAAAGGAGAGGTCTCTCTCCTTTAAACCAAACCCTCCTTGCAACCCCAAAACCCTCCTTGGACTCTTTGCAAGAAGGAGAAGAGGAACCTAAGCCTGTGTGAAAACCTGAGCTTTGAGAGCTCAGATCCGGCGACTTGGCGCTTCTTCCGACGATCTACTACGACTAGAAGCTAGCTTGGACGAAGGAGGAGGCTTCCCCAGCCTCGGACTGGTAGCTACAGCACCACAGAAGACGGAGTAAAGGAGTTTCGGAGGCTTCTTGGGACTGCCCAAGGAGAGCTTCATCGCCCATTTTCACCCCTTTGGAGGTTTTTGGAAAGGCAAGTAACCCATAGATCTCAATCCCATACATGTGTCCTAGGTCCCAGCAAATTTTGTGGATTTTAAATCGTGTCCTGGACCCTCCTTTTCACCCTGTAATTGGAGTTCGGTCTGTGTTCTGCACAGACAGGAACTTGGCGTCAATGCCTTGACGCCAAGATCTCCCATCGGCGTCCAGCAATCGTGCCGTCCAAACCCTTGAAAGGCCAGAGGCTGCCGCCAAGTTCTTCAGGATAGAACAGTGAGCTGTTCTTCCTGGTAGATGATTATTTTCGATATGTTTTCGCAATGAGGATATAGTGTAAATTGTATATGCTATGTAAAATAGATAATGTGATGTGTGTGGAAATTTCTGCATTTTTCTGTGGATGGCACGAATTTTTAGATTATTGAAATACATGTTGGGGAAAAAAAAGGATTATGCATGTTCATCTACTGTCTACCTAATTCCTGAGGAATTAAATGCCCTAGATTTTTCTATATCATGTGTATATGTATCAGTCCATGCCCTGAAAATTTGAGAATTTTTCCATGACTGTGGGATTTACTGAAAATTCTGTTTTGGAAATAGAAGACATGCGTAGAAATTGTAAAATTTACATTAAATTGTGTGCTGTGCAATAAATCAAGGGAAAATTTATGTGATGATGATTATGTTAGGATCAGGGTCGTGAATGGTTAAATCTGATGTTCGTGTTAAGTTCCATGTTAAAGTGAATTATGAATAGCATGAAACTGAATGTTTTAATTTCTGTAAATGTAATATGATTCAGAAAAATCTGAAAAATTGTATGAACGATTATAAACCTGAGAATTGTCTGTGGTTAAAATATCAAGTTATTTTGATGATAGTAAGTATTGTTATGGGTTTTAATAGTATTGTTATGGATTTTAATGAGAAAAACGACTATGTGAGCATGTCAATTGTGATTTGATGTGATTCAGTAAATTTCAGTATGATTAAATGTATATTATGATTATTTGGCAGTTGCAACAGTAAGGGTGAAAATCAGTAAATGAGGACTTATGCGTGTGTGTGAATTATGTATGAGTGTGTGCATGGAATGCGAGAGAACAAGTGGTATGGGAGTGTAAAATGGTTAATGTGACAAGATAAACAAATAGGCCCATAAGACACTGCCACCTTAGATGCTTGGAGCTGTACTGTAGTAATGCCCCTACGGGAAAGCTCAATGTGTTATGTGATACCTAGGAAAGGGTCTTGATAAAGTGTATACCCTGGCAAAGGGTCTTGTAAAATCCTGGAGGTGGACAAGTTCCACTGGTAATGGTGGGAAGGGCTTTCCCCAGTTTCTGCAGGAACTAAGACTTATCACTATGCCGGTGATTAAGTAAGTGTGTGAATGTGAGTGTTATGTGATCGTCTAATGGTGGTTTGGGCTGTGTCTTGGCATTATGTGAAAATAAGCATAAGTGTGATATGAAAAGTGATATGTGTTCGTAGCACAAGGTATGTGCAAGATATGTGTAAATGTGGCACATGTTATGTGCAAAAAGTGAAATGATAAGAAGTGTGCGAATGTGAAAGAGGAAATAATGGGAAAATGTGTATAAGTATGGTGTGATAAACCAAAAGTGAGTGTATGTGAAAACCAAGGATAATTATATGGTTGTATGTAATGAGAAATTTGTATAAGTGTAAATGACAATAGTGATAATTGATATTTTGTTTATTGATGTGTATAAATGTGTGTGTGTACGAGTTGATGTATAAATTTTCAAAGGCTAAAAGTGATGTTACTATTAGTACCAAAATGTAAGTATATACTTTCATATTCATGGAATTTGAATTATTGGATGCACATGTGTTTAGTATTATGTTGTGTAGTTAAAAGTGATCCCTATGCAAAGATAATATGAATGTGATAAAGTTTGTATAAAATCAGCAAGCTAAATGTGGAGTAAATTGTTATGGTTGCATGCAAAGTGAGTTAGAAATCATGCTAGGAGTGCTACCTATCTTGTATATGTTCCATGGTTAGTTGTGCAAACTTTACAATGACCTGGATAAAGTAGAAAGAAAACGTGTGAATGTGTATTTTACTCATGTTAATGACACCATGATGTTAGTGATCTTGTTTAGATTCTAGTTTTACATTTGTTTAGATAATTGTTTAATGGAATTTGTTTAGGTTATAGCATGATCATGTATGATTTAACTGCTGAAATTTTATTGTGTTAATGGTAAGAAAAGCATGTATGTATTGAATCTTAAGTTACTTGCTGAGTCTATTGCGTAGACTCACTCTTGCTAAACATTTCAGGAAATTAGCAGCGGAAGAGCTAGCAAGAATTGAAGTGGAGTCGGACTAAGGAATTGAAGAATTGTAATTTATATTCATAAGTATGTAATGCTACAATTGAAATTTGGATTTTGTTCAAATGTACTTGGAGTCGGCTATGTATTTGGAACTTTTGCTCTTATGTATCTCTTGTTGAACTATACAGACTGCGGTATGTGGATTTAAAAGTTGATGGAATACGATTCATTTAAATTCCGTTGCATTTATTCGACTCTATTTGTGTATATCTCAGCTCATTTGTTACTTGTTGGGGTATTCTCCCCTGTAGCGGCTTGCTCATCCGACGTGGGTTGGTATAACCGTACCGGGTGGAAGTGGGTCGTTGCAGAGATGGTATCAGAGAACTTTGGGTTGAGATTATACATAAATAGCCATCAACTAAATCACATCTCTAAGTGTTTGTAGTGGATAGCCAGATCCAAGGAATAATTAAGATAGTACTAGAAAAGTAGTAAGATAAATACATGATAACATGTAAGGTATGGAGATAAATGGAGTTTAACTTGATGTTTATTTTGTAGCAATGGCTGGAGAGGTTGGACGTTCGAGCTTACCTATTCGGGATGAAGAGTTAAGTAGGACTGATGGAGAGCAGCATGAAATACCAGCACCTCAAGGATCGCAACCGCCACCCCCGCCACCGTTAGCTGATTATGGTACCGTTATGCAAGGGATTGTGCAAGCAATACAGACTCAAGCTCAAACACAAGCGGCTTTTCAAACTCAGTTTAGGCTCAGGTTCCAACACCAGCTCAGCAGGACCGTGGTTTAGGAGGTGTATCAGTCATGGAGAGGTTCAAGAGGATGGCTCCACCCTCTTTTAAGGGGGAGAGTGAGCCGTTAGTTGCAGAAAGTTGGCTCAGGGAAATCGAAAAGATATTCAGAGCCATCAGGTGTGCAGAGGATGACAAGATCAGCTGGCGTCATACATGCTTCAGGAGCGAGCGGATGTGTGGTGGTCTTCCTCCTTCGCACGCGGTTTGAGGGAGTGGAGCTAGAGGTTACTTGGGAAGATTTCGTAAGGATGTTTCAGGCCAAGTATGTTCCTGAGCATATACGGGACAAAATGGAGCAGGAATTCTTAGCATTGACTCAGGGATCGATGACAGTTTTGGAGTATTAGGCTAGATTTATAGAGTTGTCTAGATATGCACCCCACATAGTTGTTGATGAGAGACGGAAGGCAAGGAAGTTTGTAATGGGGCTTAGACCGTCGATGAGGGCCAGACTGGCGGCGTTTGACCTTAGAACTATGGATGTAGCTCTTAGCGCGGCGTGCAAACAAGAGAGTGAAATGGAGTTGTACTTGGCAGAGAAGAAAGCAAGACTAGAAATGTTGCCAGAACCTTTTCAGCGGAAAAAGAGGAAGATGAAAAAGCTCATGAAAAGACAGCAACCAACTATGGTACCAATAGAATCAACCTTTCAGCCAGTAGTTTCGGCCGGCAACGAGAAGCCCGTATGTGTGCATTGTGGCAAGCGCCACGGCAGAGACGTATGTTGGACGAGGTTAGGAAGATGTCTCAAGTGTGGTAGCAAGAACCATCGGATTAAATACTGTCCGAATCAGAAGAAGAGGTTTGTTCCCCGAGATGTTCAAGTAGTGAGGAAGCCACTGGTAGGAATTTAGGCACCGGTCTAAGTGGACTAAAAGCGGCAACGAGATGTCATCAAGGGTACGTGATCTGATCTTCGAGGACGAAGATCTCTTTAAGGGGGAGAGGGTGTAAGGCCCCGAATTTTCTTTCTCCCGCTTCTATCTTATATATATGATGTTTACTTGTTCTTGCATAAATGGCGTGCATGAAAATGGTGCATATTATAGATATAGATTTTTGCATGTGTATATGCGTGGATGTATATGATTATCGTGAATATGAGTAATTAGCCAATTTTGTGTATAAAGTATCTATTTAAATACTATGCAGGTGCTATCTAAATATTGAAGTATACCTTATATTACCCATTTCATGGATATTGTGCGTGAATATATGAAGTGCATATGTGTTTGTACGTATGTAGGTTATCTTATGCGTGTGATAATTGTATACCTAATTCTACATACATAACACCTTGGTATACCTATGCATGTATGTGTATGTTTAGTTGTAAACATTGTCCATTGCGTGGTGTAGTTAATGTGTACATTGTACTTTGTACATTGCATGTACATATAGAGCGCAAGTATGGTAGGTGTACTTAGTAGTGTATATTGTAATTCCATGCTCCTCATAAATAACATGCATGTATTTTTATGACATTTAGGTGAGAATAAGCAATTAGCTAAATTGTGCATATTGTACATATTAAGGAATCCCATGCATATAGTACTTAAGTAATGTTGTGCAAGTTAATCTAATTACCGGTGTGCATGTGGTATCTAGCTATTGCGTGCATAATGTACATAAGTATGTTACATCCGTGTATGTATGCTATATATATATATGCCAGATCCAGTGAGTGCAAGCAAGAACTATTTTATTGAATAGATTATTCCTAGCTAACTTAATTCACATTGTCTCCTAATGATCTTTGAAACCCTTGCAATTCTTATCACTTTATTTTGCCGCATGTTGCATCATGCTTATGTAAAACATCACGTACGCGTAGGTAGATATCCACGTACGTATTAGCTAGTTGTGTTTATGTATGCATGTGAATAATTATATGGTAAATATGGTTTGAATGCATGGTATGATAGTGTGTATACTATGTTACATACATTGTATGTATATATATGTGTAAGCTGAACATGATTTCTGCATAATTTTAAGTTCTGGAAGGAGGGCAAATTGGCGTCAACATGGGTGGACGCCCATGAGATGTCGGCGTCCATATCGATGGACGCCAAGACTTAAGTAGCTGTCCATATAGGCGGACGTCTACTTCTCTGACCTGCATGCGCAGCAGACCCAGAATTCCGGGGACAAGCAACCCCAGCCATTGGGGAGCTGTCCCCAACGGCTGTGAAAGCATCACATCAACCTCTGCGTGAAAGGAGAGGTCTCTCTCCTTTAAACCAAACCTCCTTGCAACCCCAAAACCCTCCTTGGACTCTTTGCAAGAAGGAGAAGAGGAACCCTAAGCCTGTGTGAAAACCTGAGCTTTGAGAGCTCAGATCCGGCGACTTGGCGCTTCTTCCGGCGATCTACTACGACTAGAAGCTAGCTTGGACGAAGGAGGAGGCTTCCCCAGCCTCGGACTGGTAGCTACAGCACACAGAAGACGGAGTAAAGGAGTTTCGGAGGCTTCTTGGGACTGCCCAAGGAGAGCTTCATTGCCCATTTTCACCCCTTTGGAGGTTTTTGGAAAGGCAAGTAACCCATAGATCTCAATCCCATACATGTGTCCTAGGTCCCAGCAAATTTTGTGGATTTTAAATCGTGTCCTGGACCCTCCTTTTCACCTTGTAATTGGAGTTCGGTCTGTGTTCTGCACAGACAGGAACTTGGCGTCAAGGCATTGACGCCAAGATCTCCATCGGCGTCCAGCGATCGTACCGTCCAAACCCTTGAACGGCCAGAGGCTGCCGCCAAGTTCTTCAGGATAGAACAGTGAGCTGTTCTTCCTGGTAGATGATTATTTTCGATATGTTTTCGCAATGAGGATATAGTGTAAATTGTATATGCTATGTAAAATAGATAATGTGATGTGTGTGGAAATTTCTGCATTTTTCTGTGGATGGCACAAATTTTTAGATTATTGAAATACATGTTGGGAAAAAAAAAGGATTATGCATGTTCATCTACTGTCTACCTAATTCCTGAGGAATTAAATGCCCTAGATTATTGTATATCATGTGTATATGTATCAGTCCATGCCCTGAAAATTTGAGAATTTTTCCATGAATGTGGGATTTACTGAAAATTCTGTTTTGGAAATAGAAGACATGCGTAGAAATTGTAAAATTTACATTAAATTGTGTGCTGTGCAATAAATCAAGGGAAAATTTATGTGATGATGATTATGTTAGGATCAGGGTCGTGAATGGTTAAATCTGATGTTCGTGTTAAGTTCCATATTAAAGTGAATTATGAATAGCATGAAACTGAATGTTTTAATTTCTGTAAATGTAATATGATTCAGAAAAATCTGAAAAATTGTATGAACGATTATAAACCTGAGAATTGTATGTGGTTAAAATATCAGGTTATTTTGATGATAGTAAGTATGTTATGGATTTTAATAGTATTGTTATGGATTTTAATGAGAAAAACGACTATGTGAGCATGTCATTGTGATTTGATGTGATTCAGTAAATTTCAGTATGATTAAATGTATATTATGATTATTTGGCAGTTGCAACAGTAAGGGTGAAAATCAGTAAATGAGGACTTATGGTGTGTGTGAATTATGTATGAGTGTGTGCATGGAATGTGAGAGAACAAGTGGTATGGGAGTGTAAAATGGTTAATGTGACAAGATAAACAAATAGGCCCATAAGACACTGCCACCTTAGATGCTTGGAGCTGTACTGTAGTAATGCCCCTACGGGAAAGCTCAATGTGTTATGTGATACCCTAGGAAAGGGTCTTGATAAAGTGTATACCCTGGCAAAGGGTCTTGTAAAATCCTGGAGGTGGACAAGTTCCACTGGTAATGGTGGGAAGGGCTTTCCCCAGTTTCTGCAGGAACTAAGACTTATCACTATGCTGGTGATTAAGTAAGTGTGTGAATGTGAGTGTTATGTGATCGTCTAATGGTGGTTTGGGCTGTGTCTTGGCATTATGTGAAAATAAGCATAAGTGTGATGTGAAAAGTGATATGTGTTCGTAGCACAAGGTATGTGCAAGATATGTGTAAATGTGGCACATGTTATGTGCAAAAAGTGAAATGATAAGAAGTGTGCGAATGTGAAAGAGGAAATAATGGGAAAATGTGTATAAGTATGGTGTGATAAACCAAAAGTGAGTGTATGTGAAAACCAAGGATAATTATATGGTTGTATGTAATGAGAAATTTGTATAAGTGTAAATGACAATAGTGATAATTGATATTTTGTTTATTGATGTGTATAAATGTGTGTGTGTACGAGTTGATGTATAAATTTTCAAAGGCTAAAAGTGATGTTACTATTAGTACCAAAATGTAAGTATATACTTTCATATTCATGGAATTTGAATTATTGGATGCACATGTGTTAGTATTATGTTATGTAGTTAAAAGTGATCCCTATGCAAAGATAATATGAATGTGATAAAGTTGTATAAAACCAGCAAGCTAAATGTGGAGTAAATTGTTATGGTTGCATGCAAAGTGAGTTAGAAATCATGCTAGGAGTGCTACCTATCTTGTATATGTTTCCATGGTTAGTTGAGCAAACTTTACAATGACTTGGATAAAGTAGGAAAGAAAACGTGTGAATGTGTATTTTACTCATGTTAATGACACCATGATGTTAGTGATCTTGTTTAGATTCTAGTTTTACATTGTTTAGATAATTGTTTAATGTAATTTGTTTAGGTTATAGCATGATCATGTATGATTTAACTGCTGAAATTTTATTGTGTTAATTGGTAAGAAAAGGCATGTATGTATTGAATCTTAAGTTACTTGCTGAGTCTATTGCGTAGACTCACTCTTGCTAAACATTTCAGGAAATTAGCAGCGGAGGAGCTAGCAAGAATTGAAGTGGAGTCGGACTAAGGAATTGAAGAATTGTAATTTATATTCATAAGTATGTAATGCTACAATTGAAATTTGGATTTTGTTCAAATGTACTTGGAGTCGGCTATGTATTGGAACTTTTGCTCTTATGTTATCTCTTGTTGAACTATACAGACTGCGGTATGTGGATTTAAAAGTTGATGGAATACGATTCATTTAAATTCCGTTGCATTTATTGACTCTATTTGTGTATATCTCAGCTCATTTGTTACTTGTTGGGGTATTCTCCCCTGTAGCGGCTTGCTCTCATCCGACGTGGGTTGGTATAACCGTACCGGGTGGAAGTGGGTCGTTGCAAAATATTTTTGATTTTATATGAATAACTTGTTAAGACAGTGGTACAGAATTCCTAAACTCAAGACAAGAATCACTTTTGTGTGACAAGAAGATAACCCAAGTAAATCTAGTAAAATCATCAATGATTACAAACCATATCTCTTGCCACTTAGACTTTGAACTCTTGTTGGGCCAAAAAGGTCCATGTGAAGTAGTTCTAGTGGCCTAGATGTGAGTACCTCATGAAGGTCTTAAAAGATTTCCTTGTTTGTTTTCCTTGGGCACAGATCCCACAACTTGATTTTCAACATTTGAGAAAGTTTCAGGAAGACCCTAACCAAAATCAGTCTTAACAATTTATTCATTGTTCTGAAACTTGCATGGCCAAGTCTTTTGTGCCAAGTCCATGCAATTTCATCTATTTGCAACAAAACAAAGATTTTCAGAGAAGTTTTTATTAAGGTCAATCATGTAAACATTGTTTTCCCTTTTTCCACAAAATTTTATCTATCAGTTGATGAATCAATGATTTTACAGAAATTGGATTCAAACACAACTTTGTGACCTTTGTCACATAGTTGGCTAATACTTAGCAGATTGTAATCAAGACCATCAACTAATAAAACACTATCAACAGAGTTTGAGGAAGTTTGACCAACCTTTTTTTTTTGGTAAGTAAAAACTATATTGAAAGAGAACGAATTTACAAGCCGATGCCCAACAAAATAGTAGGGCAAAGGAGGAACATCCTAATGGAGATCAGGAGAGTGCACCCCACCTCAAAGAGGTGGAATGTTCTCACTCCACCGCCCTCACACAAGGATTTCCAGACTACCACTCATGACTACACAGGCTGTAGACTATGAGTAAACAATTCTGAAAAAAGAGAAGTACAGAGAAAGATTAATTGATGGTAATGTTGAAATGCTTCAGAATCTCCTTCTCTCTCCTTGATGGCGCAGAGAACCTGGCCCCCTCTATACAAATCTTGATGTCAAACAATACACTAATAAGGAGTTGCATATTCGATCTGTGCTTTCCTTCAAAAATTCTTATACATCTCTCAGAAAAATAAGTTGAACTGTAGTCAACCAAACTTTCTGGATGTATGGAAAACCACTGATCATTAATCAGACAACGGTCTAGTCTAGCAGCTATTCTTCTGTGATCTTGAGAGCAATTGGACCAAGAAAGAGTATTTCCCACTGATTTCATATCCATAAGACCTGATTCAAAAATCATGTCATTGAAAGATGATAACATGTGTTGCGGAACAGGATTACCTCCAGTCTTCTCAGAAATATAACGAATACAGTTGAAATCTCCCATCAGAATCCAAGGAGAGCTACCCACAGACTACTTGGAATGATTAATAAGATTCTTCCACAGAATGAGACGTTCATGATGTAAGTTAGAAGCATAGACAACAGAGATATAACAATCCTTTCCCAAAGATAAATGAGTGCCATGGATATGAATAAGCTGATCCCCAGAATCGACAGCATTAAGAGAGTAGATTAACAGGTTCCAAAGAACCCAAATTCTTCCATTAGAGCAATGACTATTGTGGATAAGGCTAGCCTCTCCCCAGATTTGAGCTTTGCAGATGTCAACATTAGATGCTTTGATTTTAGTTTCCAGAAGAATAACAATATCATAATTTTGTTTCATGATGATATTTCTAAGCTCCATTCGCTATAACCCTTATTCAGACCTCTAACGTTCCAGCTGATAATCTTCATAGAGAAACCCTTAATTTTGTTACTGGATCCCATGTTTCAGATCCTTTTGCTTCAATTTGGAAATCGGTCCATGCACAAGCACTCCTTGATTAACTCTCTTTCTTCTATCCATTTCATCAACAACATTCAGGGTAGCAAATCGTCTATTCATATCATCTAAATTAGCTGGTGATTTGTTGCAATCTCTGTCACTTTCTTTTGATAAAACTTTGCTGGTTATGGAGTTTCTTAAAGTAGTTTCATCCCCATTACTTCCTTGCTAGCCAGTGAGGTATCTTTGCATGGGGGAGGTAAGGATACCTCCTCCCAACAAGCTCATTTCCATCTCCTCCTTTCCTAACCTGGATTTCCTTTCCTGCATTCCTACCATAGAAATATGGCTGTCCACACTTTCTATACTAATATTCTTACCCTTGATCACGTTATATCCTTTTCCTTGTGCGAATCTTGCACAATAACCAGCTCACCCTCCTCATTAGCCATTGCACCTTCCTCACTAGCCATTGCTATTTCTTCTCCCCAAGGATAGCAAATCTGTTTTGATTTGCATGTTTCTCCATTATCGAATTTGCTGCCAATTTAACTTTGGAAGTAGTATCTCTAACCATATCTTCTGTACGCAAACCTTCCATTCCCACCAAGGAAGTATCTCTAACCATATCCGGGACTAAGGAAGAGGCAGGTTTCTCCTTGGGACGATAGATCTGTTGTGAACAATTAACAATTTTCTTTGGTGCGATTTTACATTGACCATGCAAATGCCCGAATAGACCACATCCTCCACATCTTCTTGGCTTCCATGAATAAGAAATTTGAAGATCATGCTGCGATCCATCAAGGTCCTTGTAGCTGATGTAGTTGGGAAGCTCAACCTCTGAAGAAACCATCACACAGGCACGAGCAAAGGATAGACGTCTACGTTCAGCAATCAATCTATCCATGAAGAGAGGCTCTCCGATAGTGCTGCAAAGCTTAGAGATAAACTTCTTCGACCAGAGGTGAATGGGTAGACTGTGAATAGAAACCCACACCGGGATGTTCTTCAAACTTTCTAGCTCCATTCTCAATCCTTCTCCGATCTTCGAAGTATCATAGGATGACCTCTAATCGACCAGAAACCTTCCAAGATACGGGTGACATCTTCTTCGTTGTCCATTTTGCAAATGAAGAAACCATTCTCCAAGAGGTGCAAGTCGAACCCCACAATCCCATCGATTCTTGATAAAAGAAGATAGAGGCATAAAAGATGTCTTAAGATCAACAACATACCCGACGATGGTGCGATCCCAAGCACCTTGAAGCTCTTCAATATCCTCCACATCGCATATAGCAATCTTCTTGTCCTCCGAAATCAATGGAGCGATAAAAGATAAAGCATGGGAGCTCTCACTAGAAGAAGGAGCAGAGAACAGACTCGCCCAGGTACGTGGTGCAGAAGACACCTCCACAGGACCTCTCGAACGAGACCGCCATCTCGTCGACGAAGAAGACCTCCCCATCCTCGCCACCCGATCCTTGTCACGGCCCGAGGATGAAGAAACAGCAGCAGTTGTGCAGCCAACGCTCGTCGAAGAAGGTTGACCCCCTGCAGGAGGAGCGTCCATCTCCTAAGCCAAGCACCGCACACCCCCAAAACTCTTACAACTCTCGTATGGTAGACCCAGTTGGAGGAGTTCCAACTGATGGCTGCCCAGAGGGGGAGACCCCCACACCCCGGGAGGGATGTCCTCCACCGCCAGGAGGCGGGGGGGGGGGGGGACCGGGCAGGGCACACACAGAGAGAGCGCAAATCCAGAGCTTCTCTCTCTAGAATCGCCTAGAGAGAGAGAGAGCCGGTAGAAGTTTGACCAACCTTTCCAGATCCTATGATCTTTCCTTTATTTTTACCTCCAAATGTTACTGAACCACTCCTTTTCTAGCAGGAAAGAAAATTTAGCTCTATCTCCAGTCATATGTCGTGAACACCCACTGTCAAGGAACCACACATTTGAATTGGGTGCACGACCTTCCTGCAACATCAATTAGTGGAGAGAAGATTTTGGTACCCAAACAGAGTTGGGACCATCAGAAAGTTTGGACAATGTTAACAAATCTTTTCTCACCAAATTTGACTTGTTTTTATTTTGTTTATTACTTTGGTGTTCTCTGTCTTTTTCACTTTCTTCTTTCCTTTAGAAAATGAAAAACCATTGTTTTTGTTTTTAGTAGGAGGGGTGTTTTTCATTTGAGCATGAGAATTCAGATGAGGAGGTGGAATCCAAGGATTTTGTTGGTACATCAGAAAGTTTGGATAGAAAAATTGGGGATGATACCAACTTGGATTATGATACCATTGGCTCCAAGAATTGGTCCAATCAGCTTGATGTGCTATCTTGGAGGTCCAAGGTTCTTCATTAATGACTTCCTTTGACTTTTTCTTATTTTTCAGATTTTTATTTGAATTTTTTATTTTGTGGTTTGTCTTGGTTGATGTTGAGCAGGTCGACCTATCATGACTGGTGTCTACACAACAGCCACAGAAGCCTTCTTCTTGTGGACTGGTGTCGACCTGTCAGGTGACTGTGTCGACCTGGTTGCCTTGTTTTTGTTATGAGTTTTGGACTTTTTGGTGTTTTGCTTGATTTTTGTTTGATTTCACTGTTTTCAAGACTAGGACCTTTGACAAATTTAATCAAGGGTGCTTTATCCTTTTTCTCACCAGATTTGTCTTCTTGGCTTTTTGTTTATTAAATCCTAGTCCATGAGAGATTGATTCATATTTGTGTCCCAACAAGGCCTCTAGATTATCTTTACCATTTGTGAAAGTTTCAATAACTTCATCTTTTTGTTTTAGCTGGTTTCCAAGATTTTGATTTCTTCAATCTTTTGTTCTTTATCTTGGTTTTCTTTTTCCAGCTTTTCAGATAGTTCTTTGAATTCATTGGTGGCCTTTTGAGAAGCTAGCTTAAGTTCATCAATCACATTCAAAAGATTTTCCTTTTCTTCATTCAATTCTATTACTTCATTTTCAAGTTCACAAATTCTTTTGTTTGAAGATTGGTTATGAAAATGTTTTCAATTTTCTTTTTGATGTGTTTGTTTTCTTTTCTCATTTCAGAGTATTTTTCTACTATTTCAGCATATGCATCCTGCCAATCTTCAACTGTAAAGTCTTCAAAAGATGGGCTTACCTTTCCATCCGAACTGTTTGCCATGAAGCATATCTCCTCACTTCCAGAGCTTGAGGATTTTCTTCTTCTTCTTCTTCACTTGAGTCTTCATCAGACCAAGTGGCTACCATGGCCTTCGGCTTCTTGAATTGTGAATTTCTTGTGCTCTCCTTCTTGTTTTCAGGACATTCTCCTTCATATGTCCTGGCTTATTGCACCTGTAACAAATGACATTAACATCAGATTTCTGATTCCTGTTAGAATTAACAATAGAAGAGGAAATATTTCTTTTACCTGATGGGAATTTCTTTTCCCTGAGAATTTTCCTTTTCTGTATTTTAGGAATTTCCTGAATTGCCTGGTCATGAGGGCAAGCTCATCCTCATTGGACTCAGACTCATCAGAACTTGTTTTATCTTGGTTTTTGTCTTGTTACTTGATGAGGCCTTTAATGCTACTGGCTTGGTTGATTATGTGTTTTTTTTTTTATCGGTCAACCAGAAATGAATAAATTAATTGAAAGAGAGTTAAAGAACTCAGAGTACAAGAAGACTAAAGGTTTGGAAAACCTTTTAGTCAAGAATAAGAAAATGAGAAGAATGACACCACAACCGATGCCATACCTTCAAAGAGAGAAAAGAACTCCAACACGGAGTTTACATTTGCTTATTCAGAGTAATATTGAAGTTTCACAAAGTTTCTTGACCGGCCCGAAAGGACAAGACCAGAATGAGTGGCCTCCAATAGCTCCTAACATCCTCAATAATAGATATGTAGTATGAATGGAGAAGTGGTAATGTCTCAAAAATTCTAGTGCATCTTTCTTTCCAAATCCACCAAATACAAGCTCTAAACAATAGGCGGGCCAAGGAAGTCCCAAAATCGTTAGCTTTGAAACTAGATCTGAGGGCGTGCATTTCTTGAAGAATATTTTGGCATGGCCGTCTTGTAATGTTCAAACGTTGAATGATCTCTCCCCAGACCGATATGGAGTAAGGACAACGAAAGAATAAGTGATCCTCATCTTCCTCAGCATCATAGCAAAGAGTACATCTACTAGCAATGATAAAACCCCGCTTTCTCAAATTGTTAATAGTTGGAAGTTTATGCATTATGGCCTGCCAACAAGTGAGTGAGAATTTCTGAATAGTGGGCCCTTTCCACACCCAATCGTCCCAACCCACTTTTTGATGTTGCTCACGGATGGTGTTCCAAGCACTCTTAGTAGAAAAAGTCCCTTGATTCCAACTGATCTCATCATCATCATGGATGGTAATTTTTGTGATCATAGGCCAAGATTGAACATATCCGTTGAAGTAGGAAGTGGAAGAACCCACCGGCCATTGGTGATAAATTGAGAACAAGTTACATCCTTAGGAATAGCTAGATGCTGTCTCAGGCGATCCCCAACTAACATAAAAATACTTTTCCCATCAATCCACGGGTCATAAAAGAAACTTAAATTGCTGTCCTTTCCACCTGTAGCTGATATGCCTGAGAAGCCAGTGCCTTTGAGTAAGAATACCTTTCCAAGCAACAGAATAGTATGGTTTTTGATGCAGGCACCAGATGGAATTCTTTTTCAAGTATTTTTCGTTTTGATTATGTGTTCCTCATTTCTTTTTAAATTAATTTCATATGTCATTAAGGATCCTATCAACTCATCCAAAGAAATTTTGGACAGGCCTTTAGAATCTTCAATGACAGTGGCCTTTGTGTGCCAAATTGAAGAGAGTGAGCGTAGGATCTTTCTTACCAAGTCAGCATCCGTATAGTCCTTACCTAAGGCCTTCAGTCCATTGACTATGATCAGAACTTGGCAAACATTTCAGAAATTGTCTCGTTAGATTTCATCATGAATAATTCATATTCAGAGACAAGTATGTTAGCCTTGGTTTCTTTAACTGAGATGTCCCCTCATAGAGTACTTCAAGTTTATCCCACATCTCTTGGCAGATTTGCACATAGAGATTCTTGAGTACTCTTTGGGGTGAACAGCACATTGAATCATGTTCATGGCACTATAATTCAATGTAGCTCTTCTTATCTGTTCCCTAGTCCAGGTTTCTTCCTCTCCCTGGTTTTCATAGGGTCCTACCTCCACTACTTTCCAGATTTCATAGTTTTGGGCTCTTAGAAACACTTGCATTCTATTCTTCCAATATGAATAGTCTGTTCCATTAAAGAATGGTGGTCTATTTATGGAATGGCCCTCAGCTATGAATCCTCTGGAATCCATTTAATTAAAAGATGGTGCAAAGAAGGAAACACTCAGTAAGCAAACAATCAAGCAAGCAAATCACAAAAAGTACTCAGAAATCACTTAGATCAAATCAGATCAGATGTAAACCTGCTTTGATACCAATTGAAGGATCGATAGAAGGTATGGACAAGATCTAGAAGGGGGGTGTGAATAGATCTAGGCCAACTAATGCGGAAGCTAAACCAGTTTTGAAGAAACCTTGAATTAGAGTTAGATTAATAGCAAATTCACAGATCTGAGAAGATATTAAGTGAGTTAAAACAATTGGAGAATGAAAACAGGTTGATTAGATAGATTCAAACGATCCTATGCATTCATCTATCGAAGAGTAATTTCAAACCACAAAGAGACCAATGCACAGGATTTTTAGGTGGTTCAAAATCACACCATGTGACTCCTACATCCACCCCTCACACACAATGAGGACCACTAACAACCTGGGTAACACAACCCACACAGGAGCCTGACAACTCCACAAGTGAGTTAGACAACTCACACACTACCTAGAGCAAGACTACTCTAGACTCTGAGCAAGAGCACTCAACAACCCAACTTGAGTACGACACTCAAAGACCTAAGCACACAGGCTCACAACCACTTGCTAGAACAAAAACAACAAGATGCAGATCCTCTAGCAATGATCTGATCTATTAAGGCCAATTCAAGAAGATTGGTGCAACAGATTATGCACAACTTCTAGAATAGCCAAGAAGAAACAAGAAGGAATTAAGACTCAAAGTTGACGGTTCTTGTTCTTCAGGAAAACTCCCTTGTAGAGGCCGTATTGGAAGAATCTTGATCACTAGAAGTCCCCTTGCTGATGCTCTATAATTTTGATCTTGGGATCTTCCTTGAGAGCTTCACAAATGTCGGCTTCTACTTGATCTGCTCCTTTGAAGTTGATGCTAGTGCTTCATGTTGATCAGACTTCGATCCTTGTGCTTGGAGAAGGGGTGAATTGAGGTGTGAAGCACAAGAGAGAGCAAGAACAGGGAGGAGAGACTCTCTTACCACCGCTTGGAGGTTTCTGGAGGCTCTTCTGAGATTCTCTTTTGATGAGTGCCCTTAAGGAGGGTATTTATACCCTAAATATCTGAAAGATACCCTTGGGGTATGTGGGCACATGATCCAAGAATGATCTGACACTCCTTGGGGTGCCACGTGTCCAGGAGGAATCTTAAGTCACAGAGATTCTGGAGTGTGTCGACCTACCCAAGGGGTGTGTCGACACACTGTCCCAGACTGGCAGAACAAGTCCCTGGGAGAGGTCTCTAGTGTGGACCTGAGATCAGGTGGTGTCGACCTACTGTCCCAGACAGCAAAACTGGTCTTCTGGGAAAGGCATCTAGTGTCGACCTGATCACCTCTAGTGTCGACCTCCTGTCCCGGACATCAAAACTGGTCTTCTGGGAAAGGCATCTAGTGTCAACCTGATCACCTCTAGTGTCGACCTCCTGTCCCAGACATCAAAACTGGCCTTCTGGGAAAGGCATCTAGTGTTGACACAGCCTGATTTGGTGTCGACCTGAGATGGCAATCTGTTCACATGTTTCTCTGGAATCTGTCTCTAGTGTCGACCTGCTTTGGACTCGTGTCGACCTGAGATGAACTTTTCTTCACATTTCTGCCTTTGTCTGAACCATTGTGTCGACACCAAGGATGGTTGTGTCGACACTACCTTTGTAGAAAATGTTTGTTCCTGAGAAAATAAACACATAAATCATTAGATAAATGTACTATTATGAATATAATGATTAATGTGCTGAAACATGCTTTTTGAATATTGTAATTTCAGGTGATGTATTTTACATGTTCCAATGATTATGCATTAAATCACAACTTGTCATCATCAAAAGGTGAGGAGAAATGTAATATTTTCACACTCAACCCACAATATCATGGTAGGTTTTACACTCACACACTCATAGGACACAACATGTAGCATGCTTGACAATGAATTTTTTTTTCAACCTATCATGTGAATCTACAATTTAACACATGGACTATGCTTTCAGATTTGCAGAAATAAAATCACCTATCACACACTTTCTATTCATTTCTCACATAAAATTTACCTCCAACCAACTAAGACATGAAAGCCATTAATATACATTCCCGAACATGCATGAAAGGAAACACCTAACATGGAATCTACACATTCCTACGCATATACATGACCATTTTTCATACTTTAGCTTGCTGGTTTTCATGCTTTAGCAACCATAATCTAACACATGAGAGCTACAACAATGATTTAAATCACAACAAGTGAACAATCAAGTATGGAGGTTGCTTACATATCCTTATCAATTATCCCTAACATGAATTCTAGGCATTTTGCATACATAACATGATCCTAACCTAGTAGAACTACTATTCAAGCATGATTTCAGATTGTCATAACATAGATTACAAACTCACATCCTCACATTTGGTTTAGCATTTTTACACAATTTCATTTCGCAATTTCACACTTTACACATGCACTTTTACACATTGTTCACATGAACACATACACATTTACACATTCACATTTACACTTTCACATTTAGTGCCGTGACACATAGTCCAACCCACCAAGAAACACAAACACATCACATCACATAGACGCCATCTAGGCAATACAATGGCGACTCTTGGACTGCGCAGACCGGGAGAACAAGTCTCCACCCTAACAGTGGTACTTGTCCACCTCCAGGATTCCCCCTAATGCCCTTAGGTCACTTACACATTGAACCTTCTCAGGGGGACTTTTCCCTGATACGGCTCCACTGCCCTCTGTGGAAGCATTGTCACACTGGCACAATTTACACAATTACACATTTTTACCGATTTTATCACATAGGTTTACATATGTCACTCTCATTTCATTCACTTTCTCACTCACATGCACATTCCTCTGTTTCTCCTAACATGACGCTACAATTACAAAATTTAGCACTCAGGAAATTCCACTAATCAGGTTGCTAATTACAAAATCAACTCATTTTACAAAGGCATGCATTTGTTTCACATTTTTACATGGAAAAATTCATATTACATCATATACTGGTCCAAATGACTTGAAATTTTAACCACACTCATTTCGGGTTTAGGATCCACATGCAAAAGTTCAGATTTTTCTAACTCAAAATGAATTTACAGAAAATTACCATCCATTCCACACTAATATTCATAATGCAATTAACATGGAGTTAAACACAAATCAAAATTTTTAACAGCTGACTGTCTGAACCCTAGCATATACAGGATCACAGAATTTGTTCCCGAATTTATCGAGCAACACACAATTTACTGGAATTTAACATGACCTACGCATGATTTCATTTTTCCCAAAACAGAATTTTTAAATAATCATACAAGCATGGGAAAAATATCGAAAATTCAGAGCACAGGTAGTAACATGCATACAGGTCTAACAATTTGACAACAAAACTTTACCACTGATCATGAGGATCATGGTGCATACACATGGCCATCTTTTCGCATACACATTAGATACCCAATTAACTCAACCACCCACAAAATAGGTGTACATGCATTCCCCATTCATCACATTAGCTAGTGTACATAGTATAGAAGAGTTACATTATATCCTCATCGCAAAACACGTCAAAATTAATCATATAAGAGGGCAGAACAGTTCACTGTTCTGTCCAGATGAACTTGGCGGCGGTCTCTGGCCGCTAATTCAATGTCAACGGCATGATCGCTGGACGCTAAGCATGATCTTAGCGGCAAGGGATATTGCCTTTAATGTCAGGTCTGTGCAGAACACAGACCGAGCTCCAAAGATAGGGTGAATTTTGGGTCTAGGACACGAGGGAAAAAGTATAAAAATAGTAAAACCATCCTAGACCATACAGGGACGTTATGGGTAGGGTACTTGCCTCTTGTAAAACTCCAAGGAATCTAAAAGGGTCGGAGAAGCTCTCCTTGGGCAGTCCCAAAAGCCTCCAAAAGAGCTCTCCTCCGGTTCTAGGTCGATGTAGGAGCCAAGCCGGTTGTGGGAAGCCTTCTCCTTGTTCCCTCTATCCTCCAGTTGCAGAAGAACGCCGGATGAAGCCTTGGATCGCCGGATTGAAGCCTCGAAAGACCAGTCCTTGCACAGCTCCGAATTAGGGTTTTCCCTCCTCTTTGCAAAGAGTCAAGAGAGGTTTTCTGGTGCAAGGGGAGTTGGTTTTAAAGCAGAGGGGTTCTCTTGTCACGCAGGGGTGACAAGATGGCCTTTTAGACCATTGGGGACAGCTCCCCAATGGTTGGGGTGGCTTGTTTCCGAAATTTCTGGGCTCTGCAACGCATGTAGGTCAGAGAAGTTGGCGTCCACTCGTTGGATGCTGGGATTAGTTTTGGCGTCCATGGGAATGACGCCTACTCCGCCCAAACTCCCTTGATCTTGATGCCTATAAGGCCTTCGGCTAGAACTCCAAAACATGCAGAAACCTTGTACATCTTACACCTATATATATCATACATATGTTTTATCATACACACACTATCAACATGTCATTCATAACACTATTTACATTTAGTCTATACACATGCTTGCAATAGTATACTACTAGTACTTACGTAAATATTTACATACGTACATACACAACATGATTATTTACATGCAATACAATAATGCAATGAAATTCGAGGGCCTTACACTTGCCATGTACAAAGTGAAAATTTCTGAACAGTTGGCCTATCCCAAGTCCATTTGCTGAGATTCCATGAGTTAGCCTTTGATCTTATTTGATTCCAAGTTGATGTGATTGAAAATCTTCCATTGTCATGCTTCCACTTCACCCCATCTTCACCATTATCAAAAATTGAAATTGCTGCAATTTGTGGCCATAAAGAAAACATGTCAATAGAAATGGATTAGGAAGCTTCCATTCTCCATTTTTGGATATAGTGCGAAATCTGCAACACTTTAGGGGCACCCAAGTCCTGTCTTACCCTATCACCACACAGCTGAAAGATGCTTTTCCCATTAATCCAAGGGTCATACCACATGTTTATGCCATTACCTGTGGAGATTACATATGAGAAGTGATCCACCAGCCAACCTCTGCCTTAAGAATACCTTTGATAGCTGTTGAGTAGTAAGGCTTTATATCCATGCTCCAAATTGATTTGTTGCCGAAATACCTGTCTTTAATCCAGTTGATCTAGAGATAATTTTTACCTTTGATCAAATCCCACAAATGATTTATCATGCAATCCTTGTTCCATTCCTGCAAATTCTTTAAATTCAGACCTCCTTCTTCTTTAGGTTTGCAAATTGCATTCCAATTCACCATATGCAAGGATCGCCCTTCTTGAGTTCCTCCCCAAAAGAATCTGCTAAGAATTCCATCAATTTCATGAATGAAACCAATTGGTAATAAGAAAGCATTTGCCCAATATAAAGAATAAGATTGCAGCACTGAGCGGATCAATTCCAATCTTCCTACTTTTGAAAGTAATCTACTTTTCCAAGAATTGAGTCTTTTTTTGATCTTATCAATGATTGGACAGCAATGATTTTTCTTTATGCTATTAGAGAAAAGAGGAAGACCCAAATAAGTAACAGGTAGATATCCTTCAGCCACCCCAAGAGTGCTAGTGTTGATGTTCTTGTCTTGAATACATGCCCCCATATAAACTTTACTCTTATCTTGATTTAAATGTAGACCTGATAAAGCTCCAAATCTCCTTAGAATTTCTGCCAAGTTTTGATAGATCATAATCATTCTGGACAAAGATTAGCAAGTCATCAGCAAAAATAATATGGGAAAGTGAGTGCTTCCGCTGTAGGAACTTAAGCATGTCATCAGCCACTGCTTTCTCAATCATACAAGTCAGACCTCCATTGCAATGGTAAAAAGATATGGAGATAGGGGATCACCTTGTCTTATTCCATTGCTACTTCCAAAGAAACCAATTGGAGTACCATTGAAAAGAACAGAAATTTGGAGTCTCCAAGCAACTTCTGATCCATGCAATCCATTCACTAGAAAGTTCATTTTTTCCATCATATCATAAATGAAAACACGATTACAGAGTCAAAAAGCTTTCCTTAGATCAGCCTTGAAACAGATTCTTTTCCCTGTAGTTTTTGAATGTGTAAGACCCTCGAATTTCCGTCGTATTTTTTCGTATTTATGTGTGTATATTGTGTTGAGTAT
Source organism: Colocasia esculenta (assembly GCA_014218235.1). Classification (NCBI taxonomy): domain Eukaryota; kingdom Viridiplantae; phylum Streptophyta; class Magnoliopsida; order Alismatales; family Araceae; genus Colocasia; species Colocasia esculenta. The sequence continues at coordinate 8,660 of JACBKR010002855.1, read as the reverse complement.
GTATGTACGTATTTTACGTGGATATTAAAATAGTATAAATACGTGTACATGTGTTTATATTAAACGTAAATAATGTATGTATTGCATGATGATAGTATGAATATAATACCAAGTACATATTGCATGTATATAAGCTTGGTATGCATGGTTTTCTGCATAAATTAGGGTTCTAGTCGAAGGCCCTATTGGCGTCAATCCCCAGGCCGTTGAGGTGGTGTTAGCGTCCAGCCCTGGACGCCAACCCTAATTCCGGCGTCCAGCGATATGGACGTCAACTTCTCTGGCCTGCATGCGCAGCAGAGCTGCTATCTTCTGAAACAAGGCATGGCAACCATGGGGGGATGTCCCCCAACGGCTCTAAGGCTGTCTAGTCGGCATGGTGAGTGGGTGAGGGGCCTCTCTTACATGCTGAACCCGAAATTGGCCTCTCACCACTTCTCACTTTCACCCTTGCAAGAGGAGAGAAGAAGAGAGAAAAACCCTAGAGCATTCTGTGAGAAAAACCCCTTTTAGAACCCAAAATCCGACCCCTTGGAGGTTCGTTTGGAGATCTTCTGCACAAGGAGGAAGCTGAGCATAGGGGAAGGCCTCCCCGTCATCCCCTCGGCGTGGAGATCAACCAGGAACCGGAGGAGGAAGGCGATCTAGAGGACGGTTCTGCAACTTCTTGGGACTGCCAAGGAGGTCTTCACCAAGCCTCTAAATCCCCTAGAAGAATTTTTGAAAGGCAAGTGACCTATCTGTGGTATTCCCGTATGAGTCTAGGAGGTTTTTATGATTTTTATGGAATTTCCCTCGAGTCCTAGACCCTCCATTTCACCCAAATTCAGAGCTCGGGTCTGTGTTTCTGCACAGACCTGAGTAAACGGCAAGGTCCCTGGACGCCTGTGATGAGCTTGGCGTCCATCGACCTGCCGCTGACTCTGAGTCAGCGGCCAGAGACCGCCGTCTAGTTCCTCAGGACAGAACAGTGAGCTGTTCTGTCCCTCTTATACATTAATTTCGTTATGATTTTCGTGATGAGGATATATGGTATTCCTATAAGCTATGTATTGTGTATTGTGGTGTGGACGTATGTGAGTTGTGTTGGCAAATGTGGAAAAATGATGTCTTTAAACGTGTGAGCATAACTTGTAGATAATTTTGCAAATTAATGTTCCATGATTAGGATTAGTTAAATGTCTTGTGTTCAGTCTATTCATGAAGAATTGTGGGACATGTATGTATGTTCTGAAATTTTTGTAATTCATGCATACTTGTGGAATTGCTAGAAAGTTCGATTCGGTAAAATGAAAGCATGTAGAAATGGTTTGTGGTAACGGATTTATAGATGTATGAACTAGGACGATGTGGTATTCTGAAATCATGCATTAGTGTTTTCTGTGCAAAACAGTAAGTGGGTGAATTTCAAGTGTGTTAGACCCATGTTAGCATAAGTTGTGAATAATATGCTAATTAGGTGTTTGATTTTCTGTAAATCCTATTTAGCTCAGAAAAATCTGAAAAATTGAGGGTATGATTTGGAACCCGAAAACAGCATGTGGTTAAAATTTCAGGTTAATTGGAACAGTAAATAAAAAGTTATTGTTTTCATGTGAATTGTGAATAATTCGTACATATGATAGTAATGTGATTTTATTTGTTTAAACCAGCATGATTGGTGTGTTTACTATGTGTAAATCTTGAAAACTCTGTAGTACCATGTTAGGAAAAATAGAGGTGTTCATGTGAGTAAGAAAGTGTGAATGAAATGAAGAGTGCCAAGTGTAAAACCATGTGTAAAACGTTAAATGTGTAAAGTGTAAACTGTGCCAATGTGATACTGCTTCCGAGAAGGCAGTGGAGCTGTATCAGGGAAAAGTCCCCTGAGAAAGTTCATCGTGTTAAGTGACCCTAAGGGCATTAGGGGGAAATCCTGGAGGTGGACAAGTACCACTGGTTAGGGTGGAGACTTGTTCTCCCGGTCTGCGCAGTCCAAGAGTCACCATTGCATTGCCTAGATGGTTCTATGTGTTATGTGATGTGAATGTGTCCTTCTTTGGTGGTTTGGACTATGTGTCACGGCACTAAAATATGTGTAAAGTGTAATGTGTAAAGTGTATGTGACCATGTGTAAATGTGTAAGTGACATGTGAATGTGTATGTGTAAAGTGTAACCATGTGAAAAGAGAAATTGTGAAAAGGGAAAATGTGAAAATCTAGATGTGCAATGTGTTATTGAAACCATGTGAGGCTAAATCTGAAACCATGTGAATTCAGAAAATGCACGTTATCCTTCTTGGTTTATGTGTGCGAAGTGTTTAGAATCCATGATTAGGAACATTAATGAGTATGTGTGCAAGTGGCATGATGGATTGTTCATGTGTTATGTTCTAAGCCACATTGTAGCTTTCATGTGTAGGTTATAGTCTTTGAACCATGTGAAATCAGCAACCTAAAGCATGTGAAAACGTTATGTGGTACTTAAGAACATGTGGAATCCATGCTAACTATGTCCCACGTTCATATATGTAAATTGTCCATGTGGATAACTCTCATGTTTGGTTCTTTATAAGGTTAAAGTTCGTAAGTGAATGGATTAGAGACCATGTGATAGGTGAATGCTATATTTTGAAATCTGAAAGCATGTGTTAGGTGTAAAATTGTAGAACCTTCATGATAGGTTGAAACTTAAATGGACTAGCATGCTATGTGTTGCTAATTGTATGTGCTTGTAGAACCACTAGGACTTGTACGTGTATATCATGTTATAGTGTTACTTGCTGAGTCCCTGGACTCACTCCTTGCTTCGCGTACAGGTGTAGTTGGTGACACGACACCGTTGGAGGAGACGGTGGAGACGGAACTCCGAGCGCGGAGAACTAGTTACTTGGAGCTTCCTTGTGATTGTGTACTTCGTCGTATGTACTTGAACATTGTATTAGGATTATCATGAAAAGAATGTAATATGTGGACATTTGTATTTCTATTTTAGCAAATTAAATCATGTGAATTTTAGTTCCTTTTTGCAAATTGTAAACTGCATGTATGTTAATGTGGATGATGAATGAATGGAGATAGTTCTCTTTTACTTCCGCTACTCTGTTATATATATTCGCGTGTATCTCAGCTGTTTGTATCGTTGGGTAAATGTCCCACTGTGAGGACTCTCGCTGTATCGACGTGGGTCGGTATGACCGTACCGGTATATGAGGGCCGTCACAGAATGCATATCTTCACAAGATCATTTGCAAGAAGAATATTCTGATGGATACCTCTACGTTTGATGAAGGCTGATTGGTTCATACTGATGACCTTACCCACATTCTGCATTCTATCAGCCATCACTTTGGAGTTATCTATAAGTGAAGTTACACAAGGAAATAGGTCTGTAATTTTCCAAACAATCAGCTCCTGCAGATTTAGGAATGAGAGAAATGAATGTACAATTCATTTGCTTAAGCATGCGACCAGATTTGAAGAAATAATCACAAGCACTAATAACATCCCTTCCAGTGATTGCCCAAGTATTTTGGAAAAATTCTGCAGTAAATCCATCAGGACCTGGGCTTTTGTTTTTAGGGGAATTGAAAACTACCTTCCTAATTTCCTCTTCAGTAATTGGCTGATTTAGATAGTCTTTGTCTTCCTGAGCAAGTTTCTTATTTGCATCAATTCTAGAACTTCACATACTTTTCCCTTGCACTTTCACTTATCACATGTCATATCATTTGCACTTACCACGTGCCACATTCATATGTCACTTTATACTTTATTCAAACTTTCATACTTAAGTTGCCGTGACACATAGTCCTAACTACCATCTAGAGGACGCACACACCCATATCACATAGCATATAGCACATAGCACATAGCACATAACACTTCACTTGGCACATACCCGCCACCTGGGGAAGCTAGTGGCGAATCTTGATAACTGCACAGACCGGGAGAAGCCCTCTCCACTGTATCCAGTGGTACTTGTCCACCTCTAGGGTTTCATCCTAATGCCCTTAGGATATCTCATAACGTTGAGCCTCCTATAGGGACTTTCCTATGGTACATCTCTTAGACCTCTATGGTAGCAGTGTCAATCTCGGCTCATTTTTTTTACATTAGTCACATTATCACATTTATCCCATTGTTTTATGCACTTATACACACGCTTAATTCTTTTTCACATGTACTTTTCATAACATTCACATTTCAAGTTGTGGGATTCAACCTTACTGTTTAACAGGGATGAACAACTCAAAACAGAATATAACATGTGTTAACAACGAAATTTACATGATTAAACGAAACATGCTCATTATAATGAATTTCACTTGTTGTAACACAAACAGTATCTACCGTGTCATATCAGTACCAAATTTTATTACATGTTGCATATGGTTAGTATATCACATATCAAAATTCCAGATTTTTTTGAATAGTAAATAAAATTTTAAAATTAAGACAGATTTCTGGCATATATTCAAGAATTTCACTAATCAGATTTCATAGTAAAACGTAGTATCTACCAGTTTCAAAACATGGAAACAGTCATCATACGAACATGGAAAATTTATAAAACCTAATATACACTGGATCTAATTCTTCAAGAAATATCATGGTCAATTCATGCTTATTGTCCAGTTACAAAATTTTAATAAATAGAACTAAGTATAGAAAAATCAACTTGTCCTCATGATATGACCTAATGACTGCTCTGACCACATACAATTTTTACAACATGCACACATATCCAGAAGTCCAATAAACACATTATAGAGATCAAGCAAACTTCTTTAAAACCTTGAAGAACTTTGTGGCACAGTGTGTGTCGCCAACAATGTAACGGCACAGTCTGATGCTGCCAACACAGGACTTGGGGGCACACATGTGGCCGCCAACTTCATGTCTGCAGACAACGCAGACAGAACACAATGCAAAGGGAATTTGGAGGTTCCAGGACACGAGAAAAATTCCGTAAAAATATTGGGACCTAAGGGGACATGAGTAGGGTTGACATCCATAGGTTACTTGCCTCAAAATACATCCACGGAGATCAAATCTTTCCGAAAAAGCCATCCTCGGCCCAGCCAAGAAGGTGCTCTAAACCGCTTCAGATCCGGTCCTTTTGTTGATATAGGACGATCCTCGGAGTTGGAGAAGCTTCCTTGATGTCAAGTGCACATCCCAAGTCATTGAAGATTTCCAGAAAACTCATCCAGTCACCAGATCCAGCCCTCCTAAGATTAGATTCTCTCACAGAAACCCTCACAAGAGCCAAAGACCTAACTCGGCCGAAATCGGGTGATTTTATAGAGCTAGGTCGGTTGGGTAAGCATTAGGGTAGGTCTCCTACGGTTAGGGATGGGATCCTAAACTGAATCGGGAGAAATGCGGGCATTACCAAATCTGAAACCGCCATAACACTGGGAACTAGGCGTCCAATCTGATGTCGACACAGGGGGTGGGGTCCATCGATCTGGACGCCAACTCCTCCTGGCCATGCAGTCAGCGGCATGCATGTTGCCGCCAACTGGCATCTCGGCCAGAACACAAAAATACCTCAAAATAAATGTACAATTACATCACAACAATTTAATGTGTACAGAAATAATTAAACATACATTCACCATATAAACTACATGCATTAACACTATTTATTTAAATAAATTTGTACTAATCTTAATTAAGGATAATATGCATAAATAACAACATATATATATATACAACGTAATTACATACAATATGCATGAAACAGATAAATACAATATGCACATCTTAATTAGACACTACATGCACATTAAATATATTACATGCATAGAAATAAACATACATATATCTATAAGATGTATAGCAATAACTATATATTATATTGCACAACATGTCTTAAATTCAATATACATAAGATTTAAATAAGTACTATATGTATAAAATTAGCTAAGCACTTTATATTCACAGAAATAATATATATACATACATATGCACATGAGTAATTAAATATTTATAATATGCACATCTAATACACACACTATATAACATAACAAGGAAATACCATATGCACAATATAAAATGAACAAAAATTTGGGGGCCTTACACTAGCCCCCCTTGAAAAAGATCTTCGTCCTCGAAGACGGTTCGAGTACCTGGTGATGTCGTCGATGCCATCTCTAGCTAACACATTCTCCTGGCTGGTGTTGCTAGCTTCGTTGCTGCAGTTGTTGGAACACCTCGCAGAACGAGCTTCTTCAGTCTTGGACACTCTCTGATTTGATGGTCCTTGCTACCACACTTGAGCATCTTCCTTCCTTTAACTAACACACAATTAGCCTTGACGCTTATGCAGTGTAAACACTCGGGCCTCTCGCTGCCTGGTACCATAGCTGATTGCTGAGCTTCTATGAGTTTCATCATCTTCTATTTTGCCGCTGGAATGGTTCTGGTACTTTTTCTTTTGAGCTCCTTCTTCCTGGTACGATTCCATCCTACTTTCCTGCCTAATGACTGCGCTTAAAGCCTCTTCCAAAGTGCGAGGATCAGACTCTAAAAGTCTAGCTCTCAATGATGGTTTGAGCCCTTCACGAACTTCTTTACTTGTTTGCGACTCTGCTCATACCTCCTAGCCTGAGCACCACGTCTTCCACGTCCAGCCATAGTCTGCAAAACAATTACTCTAGTTAGAATCTAAGTTACTAAATCCTAACTATTTCTTAACTATCTTCTTTCGTTATTAAAGACTTTCTACATATATGGACAAATTTCTATAAAGACTTGCAATATTGTGAAGATGATGGTTTATTCATGTATAATTCAAACCTTTGTCTCGATACAATCTCTGTAACGACCCTCTTCATATCGGTACGATTATACCAATCAACATCGGTACAAAGAGCGTCATTACAGTGGGATATTAACCCAACACTAAACGATAGGCTGATATGTACATGAATAGAAATTGAGTACAGTGGGAATAAAAGAAATAACTCATTCTCATTCCATCATCATCACACATTCCACAATCTATATATTTTTTTGGTAAGTAATGCCAGTTTTTTGTATTAAACTTGGCAAATATGGGAATATATACAAGGATGAATCCATGCTATCATAGCCCGATAGCTATGGATTCGAAGAAGGAGCTAGATGCTCACTTAGAGAGTGCAAGCAAGAAGATGAAAAGAAACAACACATATACAAAGCTACTCATACCTCTAGATATTGAAGTTTCTGAGGATTTTATTTGTCCTATGGGAAGAGGGAGTCGCCTGAAAGTTGAATTCAGTAATATTACGAATATTCGACAAAATGGAAAGAAGTACTTGCATGCGACTACAAATTTTTGAGGTCAAATATTTGCGAGCATCTCTCCTTCCAAGTCCACCAAAGTGCAGCTCTAAAAGTAGCGGCGCCACACTCTTCCCAGCACTTGGAGCATAGAAGTCTCTGATCAAACTTTCACTTTCAGCTAGGATTGTATCTCTCGGCCTTCGATGGATATCCAATCTATGCAAGAGCTGCATCCAAATCTAGGAGCTATAAGAGCACTTAAAGAATAGATGGTTGATGTGTTCTTCATGCTGATTACATAGGACACAAATATTAGGTCCATACAGGTCGTGTTTCTGAAGAACATCAAAGATAGAATACCACCCAAAACCTACCAGGCATGAAGTGACTGCTTCTGATTTATAGGTCTCTTCCAGACAATGTTAACCAAGGCACTTAGGGTAAATGACTCTTTTTAGATCATAAATGTGCTTGTTTCTGATGGATCCATTATGTCTCCAGACAATGGAATCCTCCCGGTCCGCTGAAATGGGAATGCTAAGAATCCGTGGCCAGAGATCAAACATCAGTAGATGTGGGAGGAGGAAGGCACTATCTCCCATCCTGAATAAGTGAACTAACAGTGGCAGTAATAGGCAGCCCAATCAACATTCTAATATACTGACCACCTAAAGAATGAATGGAGTCTCCATCAATCCAAGGATCCTCCCACAAGTTGGATATCCATAGGCGCCCAAATAACACCATTCTTGCTGAATGTGATAGTCTCCTCAGAAGCTTTCATGGATCAGGTATTGGTACAATTGTTGCATTTACTAGTTTTCGTGCTGCTCTTTGGTGGATTTGGAAGGAGAGATGTTCTCGACTCTTTGACTCTAAGCAGCGTAATCAAGTTCATGTTCTTCTTTCCATTTTGGATGATGTTCGACATATTACTGAATTTCACATTCAGGAGGCTTGTTCTTCCAACCGATCCAAGAGAATTATCAGGAACTTCAACTTGTGATGACCCACCCGGGGAGTGTTGGCTTCTATGTCTTTATTTTTGCTCCCTTTTCTTAGAGCTTTTTTGCTCCTTTTTCATTCATAACTATCGACTTGTGATAGTATGAATGCACCTTATGTACTTGTCACTTTTCATCAATACAAGTTCCGGTATTAATTACCAAAAAAAAAAAAGGATCCTCCCCAAGTTGATAGTGTTCCCGTTACCAATTCTGTAGGTCACATGAGGTCTTATCCAGTCCCTAACTGTAACATGCCCTTCCACGCATGGGAATGGTAAGGTTGGTTTTGCACTGACCAGATAGATGCTTCTTGAGATATTGCTCCTCACCCATTGATTCAAAAAGTATCTTGATTAGAGAGGTCTCCAAAACTGCATAGTAATTGCAATATAATTC
>JACBKR010002854.1:0-31859 GCA_014218235.1 Colocasia esculenta | reverse complement strand
GGTTCTTGCTGATCTCCTACTGTGCTTGGACGAAGAGAAGGAGAGGAGGAGATGGCGGCGACCCTCGGCTCGCTGGGGCGAAGAAGACGAAACGAGAAGGGAGGGAGGAGGAAGACGGAAAGAAGGGAAAGGTGGGGAAAGAGGGGTCGACGCGGGGAAGGAAAAAGCCGGAGCCATAGGGGGCTCCCCCCCCCCCCCCCCTCCTCTGCCGGAAAAAGGCTAAACAGCCTTTTCTGGCGCCGCCGCGGAACGGCTAGAAGCCTTCCCAAAACGGCGAGGGTGACCGCCCTCCCATTGGCCGGTCAAGCCTCGCCTCCCCCGCGGCCCAAGTCTCACATCTTCAAATATTAATCTTCGCTCAGGTTCCTTGCTTTTTTGTTCTCCCTTCAACAGGCTCGCATCCAAGGTAAGTGCCACCACAACTTTTATGTAACTGGCATGCAAATTTTTCTCCTTCAAATTAATTGGCTACCCAGCCCCATAATTCCGCCAGGTTCATTGGGTCTGTTTTCCATCCTAAATGTACCACAACTTGCCTCTATAATAATCTAGACTTTTTACATGAAACCAATACATGTGAATCATCCTCCATCTCTTCCCAGCACCTGTGGCATCTCTCAGTTATTTGAAGATTGCAAGATTTCAAATATGTCTTAGTTGGAATCCTCCTCCACGCTAATTTCCACAAGAGTACTTTAATTCTGTTTTGACTTGGCCAGTTCCAAATCTTTCTTCAATCTATTTGCTGATTCACCTACGAAGAACACTCGCCTATCCAAATCCATTTCTATGCTCCACGAGTAGTAAATTTCCCATATTTGTCCGAGATCTAGAATCTTTCATCAGTCCTGTCACAACTTAATGCAGGCCAATTCTCGATTATGCAGGCAATGCCTTCAGGAAAAACCCGACTAAGTTCACTCCTATCCCACTTCCCATTACCATCAATCAATTTCGATAACTTGCTCCCTCCTCCAACTCATCCAAACAGAATTCCCAAGTAAATTCATTCAGGCTTCGCCCCCAACACCACTGATCTTCAAAAATGTTGATACCATCTCCATTCCCCGGAATCCATTCAGTGCACCCCTTTAAAAGTTTTGCTGATCAAGCCCTTTTTACAATACTTGTCCTTCACCAAATTAACCCATCAATTGTTCCTATTTTGGCAAATCTTGGAAACATGTTTGAGGACTATGCACTGTTCATGAAATGAAGGTCTCTGAGTCCCACTCCACCATTGGCCAAGGGTAGTTTAAGATTTTCCCACCCAATCAGATATATACCTCATGTCCTGGTTGCCATGCCATATGAATCTTCTGTAGATCTCATTGATTTCTCTTACTTGTTGTTTCCTGAAATTTGTTACAGCCGCCCAAAAGATTGGAATAGTAGATAGGACATGTTTAACTAATGTGATCCTTCCTGCTATCGAACGCACCTTTCCTTTTCATCTTGCAATTTTCCTTTTAATCTTTGTTTTCACTGTCTTGAAAGCCTGCTCAGCTGGTTTAATGCGTGTTACGTTGATGCCTAAATAAACCCCTAAGTTTCTCTTCTGCTTAATTCCTATGTTCTTAATTGACATCCTTCTCGCTAGCCCTTCAGGGGTGTTCCTGCTAGTGAGCATGATTGACTTCTCATATTAACAACCCTCCCTCTCCTTGTGCAATAGTCTTCCACAATGGACTTGATGCATTCAACTTCTGGTTCCTGAGCTTTTGCCACCAACAGCAGGACGTCCGCATATAACAGGTGATTGATTGAAGTGTTGTTCTGTTTCTGTTTAAAGCCCTCTACCCTGCCATCTTCCTTCACTTTATGCATTGCTGCAGATAGAGCTTGGACATTAACGCAAATAGATAAGGAGACAGTGGGTCTCCTTGCCTAAGCCCTCTTGAGGGTTTAAACCACCTGCTACGGTTCTGCCCGGAACAAAGGCCGCCTGCCCTATGGAGACCAGCAAAGATATTACTCTTCTCAACCTGTTTGCTAAGACTCTCGAAGAAATCTTGTAAACCTCATTACACAGGCTAGTTGGTCTCTGGTCTTTAGCTCTTCGAGGGCAGTCAATTTTAGGAAGTAGAGCAATGTACGTGGTGTTGACTGCTCTAGGGAGCTCCTTAAACTAGTAAAATCTCCCAAAAGCCTCAATAACGTCCTCTTTAATCTCACTCCAGAAGTGTTTATAGAAATTACTTGAAAACCCATCCAGTCCTGGTGCTTTGGTTCCCGGCATCTTTCTCACTACATCTTCAATTTCTTCCTCAGTGAAAGGGCCTCCTAGCTCTTCTGCAATCTGGGTGGGCAGTCCCCTGATTGGAAATCTTCGTCAATCTTCAATAAGTCCTCAGCTTGTGAAGTCCATCTGCTATGGAAGTGGGATACCAACTCATTCATGATGTCTTGTTGATCTGAAATTTCCACTCCTATTTCAGAGATCAAACTTTCAATCCTACTTTTTTTCCTCCTATTGATTGTGGCCAGGTGGAAGAAATTTTGTATTTGCATCGAGAGATCCTATCCACAGATCTTTTAATTTGTACTTGCAGATTGCCGACAGAGTCCTTGTTCCATCTTCTTAGCTCCACTTTTGTTCTTCGAATTTTTTCCACCATTGTAACGAAGCCTTGGCCGCTGGCCTCCTTTTCCCATGCTCTCTGAATAACTCCTCTGCATTCTGGTTTATGCAGCCAAAAGTCTTCAAAACGGAAAGGAGTAGGTCCTCTCTTACCTCTGTCCCCTTCCATATCCAGCACCAGTATTGCATGATCTGAATGCATATGAGTGAGATGTGATACTGCAGCATTTGGAAACCAACTCCTCCATGTTACTGTAGCCAGTCCTCTGTCTTGGAGCTCCAAATTAAGGGAGAATGATCTAAATGTTCTTTGAAAATAACAAGGCTCCAGTATAGGGAAAATGACTGTACACCCGTTAGAGAGATCATCACAACAAGGTGGAAGAGTCTACGTACTAGAGATATACTTTTGAGGATACTTGAAATAGGACTTTCGGCACGAGAGAGGGCCTGGAAATTCTTGGCCGGTATAAGTCAATTAGCTAAATCCTATGAATTAACCGTGTAGACGTTTGTACGTACTTCTTCATTGTGCTCATAAATATATTTGTCGCACACATGGTGATATACGGCTAGCACATTATATGATTAAGAAAGTGAGCCCAAAGGATCCGAAGTCTGTCCATTGTCTAGTCGTTCTTCAGATTTTCGATTTGTCCATCCTCAATTAATTAGATGCATTGGCTAGCTAGCTAGTTCGATTACATCAAACTTCCCTGCTACATATGCTTAGTTAAAATCGTCAAGACTGATCAGCATGATGTTGGCCAAAAAAGGGGGGAATTAACATTATAAGGAAATAGCTCAGAAAGATTAGAAAACTGAAGGAGCTGATCAGATATATCCCTTGCACATAAACGCCGATTCACAAAAGATGTACATAAGAAAAAAAAAAGAAAAGGAACTAACAGACATTAATGATGACAATTAAACCATTCATTGCCTTTTCAGGGACATGTCAAATAACAGCTTGACAGGTGCAATTCCTGATTTTCTTGCAGAATTGCCGTCTCTGAAATTACTGTAAGTTTACAATTTTACTTTGGCAAGCGTTACACTTAATTGTGGAGGATCGAAGAGTTTAGGAGGATCGTTAATGTTCTCTTGCAGAATCTTGACAGACAACAAACTGACTGGAACAATTCCCAGCCGTCTTTGTGAAAAGAATCAAAGTGCTGCACTTTCAGTAAGGTCAGTCCTGTGTAGAGAATCAATATACAAGTTCACAACTTTAGTTGTTCATTTTGTACATTCAATAATATATAGTTAAGTACTAGAGCAAGAACTATCAAGGTAAAACATCTGGTATCATCTGCAAACATATATTGCAACACCCTATTATATATGTCACCGCGTATATTGGAAACATTACACTGGATATATATTTTAAAGATTTCAGGATTCAGGCAGTAGTATGTACATCATAGACTTAATAACATCGATAAGGATAGTACACATAGATATCTGTCTTCGGTAATACATGCTTGAACTTTAGTGGCAGAAAACACAGTAAAATGTTGGCAAAAGTTTATAGTTCATTAAACTGAGTTCTCATTTTAATTTGTTTATCACTCTTTTACATTGTATAGCATCGAAGGCAACCCAGGTACTCGATGTTCGCAAACGACAAGGAAAAGGAAGATCTTTATTTTTGTACCAATTATCGCATCAGTATCATCCTCCTAGTGCTCCTTGTTACCTCTATCATTGTATGGAGGATTAGAAGAAAGCCCAGTGCCTCAGATGGTGAGTCCTATAAAGTCTATTGAATTCTAAAGTTTTTAGCCTTTGGAATGTTTCATAATTTGTTTTAATTTGCATAGCATTACTGTCTAGTCTGGAACTTAAGAAATTTATCTATTATTCGAAATAGGTCCTTGCTGCCCTCAGTGTTCTGCAAGTTTTTAACACCCCTAATGTGAGAGCAACTTTTGCGTCGGTGATATAGTACTTATGTTCATCCTAGCATTCCACAAAACTAAAAAACCCTGGCGTTTCCTTTTTCTAGCCTCCTAAGCTATCTAAGGAATGAGATTGTAAGATTTATTTCTTGATCCTTTTCGTTTCTCCATTTATCGTTAGGTCTCCCCAGAATGCAACAAAAGGAGGAACTGAAGCTGAACAATATGGCAAAGGCGACTCACAGCATCTTTACGTTTACAGAAATTAAGAAATTACCAACAACTTTGAAAAGGCTGTTGGTAAGGGAGGATTTGGGACCGTCTACTTGGTTACTTGAATGATGGAACTCAAGTTGCAGTGAAAGTGCTCTCTCCATTATCATCTCAAGGACCCAAGGAATTTCAAGCCGAGGTACGTACATTAAAGTGGTAGCATTCACTGAGCGAACATTTACAGTGGCTGATTAGATATCTAGATTAGGCCTTGTCCACCTCCATTGTTAATATTATTACATTTGGCAGTAATTGTCGCTCACACATGAAACTAGTCGCATGGTTGCAAAATGCACGACATGATTTTTTAAACAAGCATTTTGTCCATGAAAACCAACTCAATTTTCTTCATCTACACATCCTAGTATGTTCATGAGAAATACTGATCGTTTCGTTTTTCAGGCTCTGTTATTGACAAGGGTCCATCACAAAAATTTGGTCTCCTTGCTTGGGTACTGCAATGATGAACGTAACTTAGCACTCGTCTACGAGTACATGGACCAAGGAACCCTTCGAGACCACCTCTCAGGTCCCCTTACATGAATTTGTTTCATCTCACATTAATCGACTCTATTTCTTATAGATTTGTTAGCCACACCCTACAATTTGTTCTTTAATTCGTCCATCTGGGTTGTGTATTTGCGTTGATTCTAAATATTACTCCACTACAAATATTTCTATATATTTTCAGGTAACAATGACAGCCTCTATGTCCTAGGCTGGGAACAAAGAGTTAAAATTGCTCTTCAGGCTGCACAAGGTTCATCCTTTGCTGAACAAAGAGACATCTCTTCTCTTTCACTTAACTTATCGATTGAGTCATTGACTGATCTTATATTTGATGAAATTAAAACCACAGGACTCGATTACCTACATAATGGTTGCAGGCCACTAATTATTCATAGAGATGTGAAAAGTAATAACATCCTCTTGAAACATGATTTCATCGCAAAATTAGCAGATTTTGGACTGTCTAGGGCTTTCAATGATGAGACCCAGACACCAATATCAACTGCGGTTGCCGGCACACTAGGATATCTGGATCCAGAGTAAGTGTTTTCTGTTTCTGTGTGGACAACATTCAAGAACATATCTTCATTTTGGATTCTTTCATCTTGAGTTTAATAAAGTATTGAAAAGTTTGGTTTTATTTTATCTTAGATTGACATAAAGATGCTTAACTGTCTTATGAAAAAACAAAGCTTTATTGAAAAGTTTAGATTTATTTTCTCTAGATTGACATAAACTTGCTTAATTCCTAACCATTGTATAAAAAGATGCTTCTCAGCATTATTTTTTTGCTAAATACCAAATCAAAATCAGAGATCTTGTTTCTACTACTGAAGTGTGGACAAAGCATGCATGGAGGTGAAATTTTGCATCGCAGAAAAGATTAGGATTCATATAGTTTGAAATTAATTGTAGTCTCCGTAGAGTTTTCAAATTAATGAGAGCATGAGATCACCAAGCAATCAAATCTGCTATACTATTTTGTTCATTCGTTATATAGTTGAGGAAGATCATGTGTACGTAATTGTTCCCCTTTCCCACACCCTTAATACTATTACATTATGGTAATTACAAAAAAAATGACTCGAAGGTGATCATGCTTGATTCTTCCAGGCAAGTTCTTGAAATATAGGGTCAAAACATGCTATTTATTGCTCTTTTTAATGAACAGACATAAGGTATCAATTAACATTTCCTTTTATTTTACCAAACTCTATATTCCCAGCAAATTCAACTTTATTTAACTAACAAGAGAAATATTTAATACACTTAATTTTAGCAATATATTTGACTTTCATCGGCCGGTGTGCGAGGAACACCACAAATCACTTACGCCTAGCCAATGAAAGGGAATTGATCAGGGCTTCTTAGTTGCACTTTCACAGATGTATGAAGTATTTCTTAGTCAGCAAATAGCCGTCAAAGTCTTTAACAATTGTGACCTCTCTCCTTCTGTGTGCAGGTATTGTCAAAGTCACAGACTAAACGAGAAAAGTGATGTTTATAGCTTTGGGATAGTTCTTTTGGAGATTATAACAGGCCGACCAGTCTTTTCCAGTTGTCCAGAGAGGATACACATAATCCAGTGGGTTGAGTCAAAACTAGAAAATGGTGGCACAAGCAACATCGTCGACACCAAGTTATGTGGAGACTACGACATCAATTCTGCTCGCGAAATGTTGGAAATTGCATTGGCATGCACATCCGCCTCCTTAATGGAAAGATCGACCATGAGTAGTGTAGTGATAAAGCTGAAGGAGTGCTCTGAAATGGACGTCACTGGGGAAATGGACGATTCCGGTGTGCCCAGTGGGAGCTCTCTTCCTTAATTAGGGACAGCTATATAAACTCTCAAGAAATGAAGAATGGATGAGGTACTGGATTATCCAAGTTTCCAACAGCTTGATTTAGAGAGAACTATGTACTATATATTAGTCTCACAGTCTAGTTCTTAGCATACGGTGATACATCAACGTCTTCTCATTAGTTTCCGCATTTGAGACCACACACATATATTAGTCAAATAAATGCACTACGCCCGTGTAGTATATTTGTGGATGTACTATAATTGTTAAAATAACTTAAAAATAAATAAATAAAAATAATTTTTTATATATTTGAAAATAAATAAGGAAATATAACTTTTTCAAAAAAAATAGATTGATTAGAATTTATTTGATATATAAATGGAAATTGGTAATTTAAGAAATGTATTAGGAATGCTAAAGAATTTTTAGAGAGAAAGAAAGATACAAATTGAATTTAAAATAATTTAAACAATGATAGAAAGTTAGAAATATTCATAAATGTACGTTTAATTAGTAATTTTAGGATTTACAAATATTCATAAACATATTCTAATTAGTAATTAGGATTTACCTTTTATAATGTATTCAAATATTCCTATTCATATCTTAATTAAATAGTTAGAAACTTCGTAGGAAAGTGAGAAAAAAGAATGAAAAACATAAATAGAGAAAGAATGAGGTAAGAAAGTATAAAATTAAAATTATAAATTTAAATAATCAATCCATTGGAATTATAGATAATTTCATCACTTAAAACCCAATCATCATCGGTTGGAAAATTTACTCTTTAATTGGAACATTTGTTCGTCAGTTGATACATTTGTCCATCAATTGATACATTTGTTCTTTAATTGGAACATGTATCCTTTAATTGATACATTTACTCTTCAATTGATACATTTGTTCATCAATTGGAACATTTGTTCTTTAATTGATATATTGTTCTCCAATTGGAACATTTGTCCTTCATTGATACATTTACTCTTCAATTGATACATTTGTTCATCAATTGAAACAGTTGTTCTTTAATTGATACATTTATTTTCCAATTGGTACATTGTTCATCAATTGGAACATTTGCTCTCCAATTGGTACATTTATTTTTCAATTGGTACATTTGTTCATTAATTGATACATTTATTCTTCAATTCATACATTTCTTCTTCAATTTATACATTTGTTCACCAATAGAAAATTTGTTTTTCAATTAGAACATTTGTTCATCAGTTAGAAAATTTGCTTTTCAATTGGAACATTTGTTCTTCATTTGGAAAATTTGCTCATCAATTGATATGTTTGTTCATTATTTGGAACATTATTCTTCAATTGATATATTTATTTTCCAATTCGAATATTGTTCTTTGATTGATATATTTGTTCTCTAATTCGAACATTTGTTCTTCGATTGATACGTTTGTTCATCAATTTGACTTGTAGGTAATCGATTGAGGAAGACAGACAATCGATTGATGAAGACAAATAATCGATTGGTGAACAAAGACAATGGATTGGTGAAGACAAATAATCGATTTATGAAGAAAGCTTTCAATTGATGAAGAGAGACAATCGATTGGTGAACAAAACATTTCAATTGATGAACAAAATCTTTCAATTAATGACGAAGCTTCCAATGGTGATCAAAACTTCCAATTGGTGAAGACATACACTTTTTATTACTATTCTTCTTTATTATTATTGTTGTTGTTTTATTTATTTATTTATTTATTTATTTTATATTTATCATATCATCATTTATTTTCTATGTCCATCAAAAGTCCTTGGCTTGCCTATTCGTTCAACTCATCTGTGGAGGTTATTGATTTATTACTTTTTTTTGAACTGACACAAACATTTATGAACATTCAAATTAATTAGGGGTGACAATGGGCCAGACCTGGGTTGGCCCGGATCTAGCCCAGTATCTAATTGATCGGTCCGGGCCCGGCTCGGCCCGGGGCGAGGCCCGATTTTTAGAAACCCGGCCCGACCCAATTTTACCTTTTAAAAGATATTCTTATTATTATTTATTTATTTTTACAATAAAATTGATGTTCATTGAATCAAAACAACATAAAATAAACATTAGACTAATCTAGATAAACTTATTTCTAGTTGTTACAAATATGACATAAATATTAAGTCATTAACATAGCTCCACAACACAATTTTTAATCTAAATTAAAATTTTAGAATATTAGATTACTCCTGTGTCACTTGCTTTTTCAAAAAAAAATTTAACGGGCCACCGGGCCGCCCGGGCCAGGCCGAGCCAAGCCCGAGCATAGCCCAATCTTACTCCTGGCCGGGTCAGACTCAAAATTAAAAAAAAAAAAATCCGGTCCAAGCCATATTAGAATTACTCCTGTGTCACTTGCTTTTTCAAAAAAAAATTAACGGGCCACTGGGCCGCCCGGGCCAAGCTGAGCCAAGCCCGAGCATGGCCCAATCTTACTCCGGGCCGGGCCAGGTCAAGCTCAAAATTAAAAAAAAAATCCGGTCCAAGCCCATATAAAATCGGGCAGGGCCACCGGCCTTCGGGCCAGCCAGGCCCAATTGACACCCCTAATTCAAATAAATATGAAAAAAATTAAATAAACGAAAATTCTGATTAGATTTTAGCAGCATCTCCCCCTATCCCGGGTTGTGGGAGGATATAATAGGTACTCATCCACAAAGATCTGAGATGGCCCCAAAATTCTAAGGTGCGTGGCGTGACTATCACAACACTCGATATTATCTCGGGGTCGTTCCCTCGAGGGCTTGCCTACAAGAGGGACCTAATCACTCGGATTTTCCTACGGGACATCATGTGTGTGTATGTAGGCAGTGCTATTTGATTTAGCCTCATGCAATGTCGTTAACCAAACAACGGAAGTCCTTAAAAGACCCTGTTGGCCACGAATGTGAGCATGGGCAAGAAAATAAATCGACGTTCCCAGGTTAATGTATCGGCAGAACACGAAGACTCAGAGTTGATGAGATATGCGGAGAGGGCATATCGGCCCCCGCTTTTTATTATCATTTTTTTAATATAGATATACATCTATCTATATATGTTTGGATGTGTGGGCATATACATATTGCAAATCTAAGTCTTATTGGGCATGCTGATCACAAGATGCCAACATGAGATAAATCTACAATCATGAAGTGCAGGCGTGCAAGTCACACAAGTGAAAATGTGTTCTGCCTCTGAGAGTCAGAGGACTTTAGATCTCATATGCGCACCGTTCGACTTCATCATATGAATGAGTATCGGTCGAGACTAAAGACCTGCCACTGTCTGAACGCAACGACGTTAATTACATCTTCCTTTGGGGGAGAAACCATTGATTAATCGCCAAGAGAAAGGAGCCTTATGGCCGAAATAGGAGACATCCGATAAAAGATACGCGAATAAGTATGCAATCAGGAATGTCCACATGGGACCTATACAGATTACATCCTATATGGAGGAGGTATTCTTTAATTTGTTTCATGATTTTTTTTTAATTTGATTTTGAAAGTTATCTCATTTGATTTCAACTTGTTTTCTTTGTTTTTTTTTTATTTGAGGATGATTTGAAGTTATTGAGTTTGATTTAGAGTTTTTTTTTTTTGAGAGTGTCTAATCTAGATTTGAAGATGTTTTATTTGAGTTGAAAGTGTTTTATTTGGATTTGAAATTGTTTGATTTGATTTGAAATTGTTTTATTTGAATTAATTTTTATTATTTTTATTAGTTTTACATTTTAAATATTTTAACCATTTCTTATCAGTTATTTGTTTTTATTTATTTATTATCTTTTTGTCGATGAACTAATCAACCATATTTATGTATATTTATTTTATATGTAGTTTATATAATTATTTTACAATTAAATGAATGTAAATATTATCTTACAAATTGACTATTATTTTAACTTAAATTTGTTGTTAACTATTAGCTACATTAGTTATACATACTAGTTTAGTTATATTATAAATACACTTATTTATATTACTTTAATATATAGTATAACGTTTATATAGTTACCATAAAAAATAAAATAAAATAAAATAGAGAACAAATATACTAAAACATAAAATTTTAAGTTATAATGTTAGTAAACAGATAAATTATAATCAATAAATATGTATAAATTATAATTTATAAGTTACATTTTGTATTTAGTGATAATATATATATATATATGTGTGTGTGTGGTGTGTGTGTGTGTGTGTGTGTGTGTATTACTTTCTTATACGTACACATAATAATTTTGAATTTATGAATGTAATATAGTTAAATAGTGAATGTAAATATAGAAAAATTCATTTTTTAAAAATACTATAATAGGATTGGATTATAGTTGGTAATGATGATTATGTAGTTCTTATAAATATTTCATCTAAGTATGAGAATCATATCCATAACAACGTCAAATATCATGCCATTCAAATTATTTAGTAAAATTGAATTATAAGTTATAAGAAATCACACAAATTACAAATGACTTAAAATTAAAATGACAGTTGCTATAAATACAAAGGTAGAGAGAAAATAAGGGAGGGGAGAGTGAGAGATAGAAAAAATACAATAATAATATCGTAACTTGTTCGAATATTTCATTTATTGTAGTTCAAAACATAAGAGAATTTATAATAAATCTTATTGTCACGTAATCTCAGAATTATTTTCGTCGTGTTGCAAATTCTCAGTCTTGTGAGATGTCTTTATGCTGGGCCACCACCACTTCATTAGTTGGTGATTCGTTTTATTTGCTTCAAATGTCTTCTTTTTTAAAGTATGAATATAGATGCATACGTATAAAATTCTCAATCCATCCATTCGCATATAATGGGATGACATTACTTTGAAAACATCCCCCTCCTTAATACAAATTTTGACCATCCAAATCCACTAAATTACATGTACATATTATACCCTCCAACTATGACGCAACAAAAAATAATATCTTCTCCCTCTTTTATCTTAGACAACAATAGTCAATCATTTATCACATTCTAATTTTTTATGCTCCTCTTCACTTAACATCCTTCTAATTTTATCTTTTTTTTTTTTGATCAAAAGCAAATCTTCTTCCAACCTGTGGATGTCAAGAAGGAAGATCTTTCATTCGAAAATACATGTAGATTGGTACACATAAGATTTTCTATTCTTAATATAAATAGAGAAATTGTGCTCATCTATCACTACGAAAAAAAAAAAACAAAGATAATAAATATGAGCTGCAAAGAATTTTTTTCAAATGAATAATGATTTTAGAGGAAAGACAATGTTTATACTTTAAAGTAGATTTCAAAGTAAGATCACATAGAAAATTTTAAAGCATCTAAATTTCAATCTTTTTTATGCAAAATATTTAAATGATCACATTTATTTATTGTGTAAAAGTTAAAAAAGTGAATTGAAGTTTAGTTGTCACCAAAATATCTTCATCAACATAAAAAATATTTGAAATGAAATAGCATATTTACCACAAATCTATAGATATACACACAAAATTTTATACATAATATGATTGACAATGAAAAAAATAAATAAGGAAAACACACAAAAATTATATGATTAATTTAAATAATCATATTTATTTAAAGGTTCAAAAGATACATGCAAATTTAGTTCTGATAAATCAAATATTTGAAAGGAAACACATATTGACCACAAGTTCGTACATATATACATACAAATCTATACATAAAATGATCAATAGTAAGATAAATAAAATTTGCTACAGAAACTACTGAAACATAGAAAAATAATAAAATTAAAAAATAGATCAAATATATAAAGATAGTCCAGAAAAATTTTCCGATGGAGAGGCAAGATATGTAGTGGGGAGTAAAACTAACCCGCCAGCCATCACCGCCAAACATGAAACCCCAAAACCCCAATCCACCTCTGTCCTATCCTAGGTTTCTCTCCACCAGTCGCAAGCCTCCAGCAGTGGAAACGGGATCCTCTACGTCCCCTGCAGGAGGGGACTCCATCAGTACTAGGAGTGTTCACTATTTGGTCCAAACCGAAAAATCAAACCTAACCGACCGATTCGGTTCGGTTTCATGGGCCTCACGGTTCAGTTCGGTTTTGAGTTGGGAAACCGAAATGAACCGAATATATTATATATATATATATATACATATATAATTAATTAATTAATACATTTATACAAAAAGATACCTGTAGCGCAGTGGTCGAGGCTCGGGGGCGCGCCCACCACGCGCGGAGGTCGCGAGATCGATTCATGCGACTGCCGCACGCGATCAATTTTTTCTAATTTAAACGTAATATGTGTATATAATAAATTAGTGTTACATGTATACTTAAAGGCGCATGTAGCACAGTGGTCAGCCCGTTGCGTACCCTGTTCGCGCGAAGGTCGCGAGCTCCATTCTCGCGGCCGCCGGCGTAAACCTCTTTTTTTTGAAATTCGGTTCGAATCGAACCGAACCCGGTTCGGGTTGCTACAGTAATCGGTTTGGTAAAAAATAAGGGGTGAACCGGACCGTGTTCACCTGTCGCGCCCCAATAGCAGCGGAATATCGAGGCGTAACAGATTAAAATGATAACTATGAAACGTTTATTACAATAAGTTGGCATGACGCCTGAGAGTCTCGGGATACATGAAAAACTATTTAGACAAAGCTCATTATCTTGGACATACTAAACATGACATGACTAACTAAACTTTATTACAATAAGTAGAGGGTCTCTCTCGGCGCACAACCCTGCCCGCTATGTTCAATCTTGATTGTCACCTGAAAAATGTTGAGAAAATAGGAATGAGCAAAACTTGCCCAGTAGATTCCTTTAAGTTAAATTCAATCACTATTATGCATGACAAGATGAAGATTTAAAATAACACAAGAGTTCACGTAAAAAGAATTAACGCTACTAATTTCATATCTCAAGTGTAAAACACATAAACAAGTAAATCGAATAATGAACACGATCACTACTTTTGTCGAGATAAACTCCAGTTTACCACTGAACACTTCCATAACAATCAATTTTCACGAATTTTGAATTATCAGCCAGATACTATAACACTTCACTTATGGTGTATGCCAAGCACCAGGCCATTACTCTCCATATGGTACCACTGGACACTAAGAGTATTTGGGATCTTCCCGGGACTAGACCATAGCCCCCTAACCGGCATCACTTTCACTTTTGAGTTCACGATTTCAGTATAGCAAGCTGACAACTCAGAGTCCGCAGAGAAATGAGAAGTAGTCTAGTAATATATATTTCAGTATAAGGTGGCATGCCATACGAAAAACTAAATCAGCAGTATTTCGGCATAGAGATGGATCGTGAGAAATCAAACGGACGGCATCCCGGTGTAGATGGAAATCCCGAGAAAACAAACTGACAGAGTTTCGATATAAAGAAGGGTTTCGAGAAAACATACCGATAAAGCCTTGTCATAGAGAAGGGTTTTGAGTGAACAAACCAACATAGAGAGGGATTTTGAGAAGAAGAATTGGCAATATTTCAACGTCGCGAGAGATTACGAGAAATTGAATCGGAAGCACTTCGGTGTAACGGGGGATTCCGAGAATCGAACCGGTAGCACTTCGGCGTAACGGGAGATTCCGAGAAATCGAACCGGCAAGACTTCGGCGCAACGGGAGATTCCGAGAAATCTAACCGGCAGCACTTCGGCGTAGAGAAGGATGAGAGGAACACGACAACAGCACTTCGACGTAGAGAAGGATGAGAGGAATATGACAAGCAGCACTTTCACTCACTAGGGATTTAGAACTAACTTAAAAGAACCTACCTATTCGACAGAACTTCCCCCAAGATCGGGCACTCTTTCTGTCTTTACTCTCCCTAGAGCTCTAACATAACCCTCCTCTCTTCCCTTAGATGGATGGAATGGAAGGAGGAGGGGGGTATATATAGGGAAGGGGAGAGGAAGGTGGGAGGAAGGTGCCCCCCCCTCCCTAGGGCTCCTTAGATGGGGACATGTGTCC
This sequence comes from Colocasia esculenta, assembly GCA_014218235.1. Classification (NCBI taxonomy): domain Eukaryota; kingdom Viridiplantae; phylum Streptophyta; class Magnoliopsida; order Alismatales; family Araceae; genus Colocasia; species Colocasia esculenta. The sequence continues at coordinate 16,821 of JACBKR010002854.1, read as the reverse complement.
CTTAAGGGATAAAGATGCCTTGGATTGGGACATGTGTCCCTTATGGATAAGAATGACAAGGATGGAGGACAAGTGTCTCTTATGGATAAGAATTGCATGGATGGGGGACAAATGTCCCTTAATTAAGGGGTAAGCATCCCCTAACTAATGACTCATTAGTATGTTTACCTTTTTCTTTTATAAATTGGAGATATGTCCATTCCTAACCTCCGATTGGTCATTCAGGCCCTAAATGATCTCCGATTGGGAATCTGACTGTATCGCTGGGGTCAATAGAAATTACATCAGAGTCCTTAGAAAAATTATCATTTGCATGAAAAATCATATTTTTATAATTGTAGATATGCTCTTCCTATTTACGTTTATACTTTATCTTCCTATTTTATTCTGAGCTCAGTGTGAACAGGGATATATCCATATCCTAATCCTCATTCTTTACCAATATGCTAGCCTTTAGTACTAACATTTACTTTTACCATTTTTCTTTAGTATTATTCTTTAACAATATCATTATTATTTATCAGTAATAATATCCTTTATCAATAGCAGTATACTTTAACACATTTTAAGTTCAGCCTTAGATAGATCCAGATTTGCTTAATCTCCACATCCACTTACAAACTGCATTACGTTTTCTCGACCGTTTCTCATTTATTTATCATTTTATATTGTGGGGTATTACATCACCCCTAATCAGTACCACATGGGTGTGGTGTTTTTTTATTTTTTAACCCCTATATATAATATAAAAGTGAAATTAAAGTCAGGGTTTAAAAAATAAAAAACCACCCCACCCCATGGTACTGATGGAGTCCCCTCCTGCAGGGGCTCTAGAGGATCCCGTTTCCCAGCAGTGGCCAGATTGTAGCAACTGCAGCAGGTCCTCCCCCGTCACAATAGCAGCTGCCTTCGCACAGCACCCCCCATAGCGCCGCCCTCGACCATGGTCGAGTCTGGAGCAGGACCATGGTGTCCTCCATCATCCTGAGTTGGTTGCAGGCTTTGCCCACACCAACATCTGCACACAGAGGAAGAGATAAAGAGTGAGAACCTTAGGGTCAGCGTTGTCTCAGGGATCGATGGTGCAGGTGGTGGCCGGCATGGACTCATCGGTGGCGCGGCCGGCGACGGGCTCAACCCACACGACCTTGGAATAACGACGACACAGCTCATCCTGTCTTGCAGAGAAAGCGACTGACCAGTCCCCGTCCGGTTACAGTGGAGGCAGTAGTGGGCTTAGAAGAAGAGAGGTAGGTTCCCTATTGCCGTCCATCCCTGGTTCTTAATTTATTACGGATAAAGTTGGGTAATTGGGACAGCAGCTGAACTGAGCAACTCTGTCTGGATTGGTCCCGTTTCTCATGACAGGTGTAACGACCCAAGAATCCGGTGCCCGAAACCCTCCAAGTACCTGACCTTGGACCGCCACCCACGGATCCGAAGACCCGGAAGGGTTAGAAATATGTCTAGTGAGATATACGACAAGTTATAATGGCTAAACAAATAAGGAAATACAACAGCGGAAGAAATATATACACAAAGTCCCAGATAATAATTCAAGTGCACAAGAAAATAAATACTAACCATTACTAACGCTGCTGACCACAAGCGGCACGACACTGACCGCCCGAACACGAGCACCGGCTCCCTTGAGCTCAAACCTGGAAGGAAGTAAGGGGAATGAGCTTCGCGAACGAAGCCCAGTAAGGAACCCAACCCCTCACCGGTTCGATACAGCGGAAACGGAAACAGGCACTAGGCAGGAGAAACAACAATACTAAAAAAAGTAAACTAACTATGCAAGCGGAAATGTGGCTATAAATTAACAGAACAAAACTACCAACTAAGCAGGTGAGGTAACAAAGTGGTAAATGCAAGTACTGAGATAATAAACAGAAGGTACACAAATCCACCGTACCGCCAACACAACCCAACAACGCATAGTCCCAACTCATAAAACCCTCAGTGAACACTACTAGGTTATATATGCAGACGGAAAAACCCTCGTCAGGACCTGAACACTAGCAATAGAAAACCTTTACTAGTCAGTGGTCAGGTGCGCCTGCCGGCGTCTTATCGCTCGACCACGAGTCCCATGTCTCCCCTCCCGTCGGAGTGAAACGCGTGGACAAACACAACCACAAGCCGTAGTCTGGCCGGACTACGGTCCCACGCCTGTCCTCCCACACGGCTCCGGAACCGTGTAAGGCGAGGCAGTGAGAACTACTCTGGCCCGCACCGCGACACCCCAAATCCGCGGACCCGGACCAACTCAGTGAGCTCAACAAACGACTCAACGCCGCTGTCCAACCCGTTTTCCCCTTCGTCCGGAGAAACGCTCGACGGACGCACTCGTGGCTCGGAGACCGCCCTCAACGGGCCCACGAGGATGGGGGCCCCGGGAAACGGTAACACCCTAAAAGCGCACCGTGCGCTGGGACAAGCCCTCAAGTGTCGCAACACCGGCGAAGACTAGTAAGGTGCAGTGCCAGAAAACTAGCACAAACAACATGGGCATAACGCAAGAACTTGAGTACGAAATAAACCCACCATAGTATGACTAGATAAAGCGGTCAGCTAGTAACCACCCATTCAGCTTAACAACGGTTGGCCGACTCCCGAAACTCAGTAGAACCCACTGAAAAATCGAGGGAGGCATTCGTGATATAAGACTACTAAATTTGTGATAATTTAATGAGGTAAACATTTCAAGGCATAACATACAATCACATATTTTAAGAACAATATGCACATTTATCTCATATATACCACCACCCACACATGTAACATAAGGAGGATGTAAGATTGCTATTCACATATTACCGAAGATGCATAGAATGTGGGAATGATATATAAATAGATGCCACAATTTATCATGTACGTTCTCCTAAGTGGGTATAAGAAATAGATTACACACTATCGTGACATAGCAACCGACCCAGATTATCATGCCCAACTAGGTAATCATTTCCATAAAAGAACGAGGGACAAGCATAATAATAATTCTAGTGGTCACATGCTATTGTTTAATACTTATCTTACTCATGTTGGAAATGCTTTTACTGCTAAGGAACCAAGCACACAATGCACCATCCAGAAATAGGTGTTATGACTATTTTATTCTACCATGAACCAACTTTACATGTATCAAAACTTATTTTACAGATGAAGATGAATATAATAATTAGTATTGTCTGCCACGTTAGAACCGGTGGAACACGGGGACTGCCATACAAATATGCAGCCAACACAAACACCCACAGAAGCATAAAATATATAGAAGAGAACATTCTCCAAGCATAAAATATATAGAAGAGAACATTCTCCAAATTGCGGTTGATGCCATGAAAGAAAATACACAACATTCCTCCCTCATTTAAACTTGTACGGCAGGGGAAAAAGGCTGCCCAAAAAATAGATCGACGCAGCTAGAGCAAAGGACTCCTTACCAACGGCGGTAGGATCCGCCGGCGTCCTCAACGACGGCAGCGCAAAAAGGGTGACGAGCAGCAAGAGGCGACGACAGCCACCCAGCGACGGCGGCGGCAACAAGGCGAACAGCGACGGCAGTAGTAGTAAAGATCCTCTCCCATGCACAGTGTTGGCAACGACAGGGGTTCCTCCCCCACGGCAACGATTGCCCCATGGCGGCAAGGCAGCAAGGGCAGTGGGCGGCCGCGCACGATGGCAAGGCTATAGCAGCAGCGACGATGTCTGCAGTGCTGCGACGGCAGAGGTAGCAGCGGCGAAGCTCCCTCCACGCAGCTACGACACAGCCGGGGGAAGGAAGGAGGGAGCGGCGACAAGGCGTTGGCACGGTGGGGGGCTCGGCACAGCGGCAGCAGCAGAGGCAAAAGCGGCGACGCGACTGCAGCTTCCTCAGCTGCGGCGGCGGCAAGCTCTTCCAGCTCCAACGGTGAGCTGCACCAGTAGCAGCGATGCGAAGGTGAGTGAGAGAAGAGGGAAGAGAGGGAGATCAAGCAGAGGAGACAAGAGGGTCGTTTTGGAGTTCCTTGGAGAAGAAGAAAAGAAAGAAAGGGGGGAGAAGGGGTCACGTGCGAGAAGGGGGAGGGGAAAAAGGGTGGGAGGGGCTCCCATCCGCAGGGTCAAAAGAAGTGGGCCACCTCTTTGACTAAATCCTCTCCCTCCACCTAAGGCCTCACATCCTACCCCACTTAAAACAATTTCGCCCTCGAAATTACAAAAACAAAGCCGAAGCACAGAAGTAAAGTAGGGGTAGGAGCAACTAACTCAATTGATCCGACAACCCGAGGGAAAAGGACACGACAAGAAACAGCCAATGCCAAAAGGCTACTAAGTCTCATCATGACTTCCTGGTGGCCACAACAACGACACGACCACACGAGGAGTGCACAACCAGACAACCGATAGCCCACACACACACTCCAGGTGGGCACGGAGCACTCAATCGGATGCCACCAACTCCACAAGCGTGGCACACACCAACCAATCGGAGAAGAACGGAACCACTAGCCAAAAACCATGTGGCTGAAATCGTCAACAACACTCGCCATTGAAACCAACACGGTCAGTAACCCACTCTATCACCTCCAAAACATGACAGAAACCACAGTGACTGGCGACAACTCAGAGAAAGACTTGCGAGTCAACCATAGGGCTCAAAGGAATGGCCTCACGCATCTAGCGACAGCTAGTATCGGCCACACAGCCAAAATAGATGCCTCGTAAAGGAAAACCAGAGTCTAAGCGGAACAGAGACGTGGAAAACCCCTCAACACGTGGAACGACATCCACAACACCACTCGGTCTCACCCAGACCTTCCTCTTGGTCCGACAAGGACACCAAACGAATGTGGAGTCACAGGAAAACCAAAAACAGAACACGCTCCACAAGCACAACACACACAACGACAAAGGTCGAAAGGATGTCTAAGGTTTGGTCAGAACCAAGCAACCCAAGACGTCAGCGACTCACACGGTCAAGTGCTGACAAACTGATAGACCTCACTGCCACCAAGGACACAGACAGGAGTCATGCTATCAGTTTCCAGACTCGCCACCTCGCACTCGATCGAGCACACAAAGGTTGGCAATGCACCCACCACAAAATGTGCAACGCCAAGAGCGAGTGCCACAAAACCAACCGCATAAAAACACTCAACCACCAAAAAAAAAAAAAAAAAAAAAACAGGGAAACCGCAGGAGCTAAAAGCAGCACGCTGACCCAAGTAGAACGCAAACCAACACAAGGTAGCACAACCCAACACGCACAGCGAGGGAACACCAGATGCGGGCCACAACCAAAATCGAGCGCACCACCACTAGAGCTACAAAAGCAACAAGGTAGCTACCACACTGTGGTACGGTACGACGGCAAGGAACAGGTCACCACACGCGTCATAGGGGCGGAACAACTCAACACCCCGAGCACCTCGCAAATCGCAAAACAACGCACAAACTCGAGGTCAGCGCACACGGGCACAAGCACACGACGCAACCACAAGCACTAGAACCACCAGGTGTAGTGCACATGGTTGCATCAGCGGCTCCAAAACGGCACGGGGCTAACCAAAGGGACTCCCTACCAGAGACCCACCAAGAAGAGAAAACACACGGAAAGTCACGAGCTTCGAAGAGCATAATAAACATGCTGGCTCTTTAGAAGCGCACCACACAAGGCATCGGCCCTACCACAACGAGTAGTGAGGGCCACACACTGAAAGGTGACAAAAGCCTCCAAGAGCAGAAAGAGGCACAAAGCAGAGCACATGGGAACATAACCCCAACACGAGCAAGCTAGGCGAGAGAATCGGGGCAACCCAGAGCTGATCAAGTGGAAACACACTGTCCCACATCGACCATTCAGACAACACACAAGCCCTCACAACAAAACGCAGCAGACCAGTAGGTTCACAAACCTACAGCGCCAAGCGGAAACAACAACACGAGGGGAGCAACCCGCTCAACCCTAAAACAACTCGAGGGAAAAGACCTTCACCAAGAAGGCCACAACCGAATGCACCACAACACCAAGGCACAAAAGCGAAGCACCACTACCCCGAGCAACCCATAAAAGAGGACAAAATGCACAGCAGGACTCTTCCACACGCAAGAGAGGGGATCGAAACACAAAACCAGCACCTCCACAAGAAATACAGCTAGCCACATGGCCAAGACACATGCCACATCACCAATTACGAGAGTAAATTGGGCATAGGAAAGCGAAGCAGAACCATCCGAGCTACGGGGACACACACAGTCCCACCAATGTAGCCGAGAAACTCAAAACGAACAACAAGGCAACTAACCAACGCAGCAGCCAGACACATGGTCAAAGGTACCGCACCTTGACCGGCAATGTCCAAGTAGGCTGTAACACAGGCAGTCCAACTGGCAACAATAACAGCTCATCTCAACAGAGAGAGCAGCACAAGCAAAACAAACACTAGGCAACCATAGAGAGGACCTTCGCCAAGAACGATGGGGAGTCGTCCAAGAAGAACTCCACTGGAACAAACAACCCAAACAACCAATCCACACAAACCTTCAGAGAGAGCACATCAGCAAACAGAAGCAATATAAGATAGTTTTGGGAGAAACCTCCACCAGAACGACCAAGGCACTGTTCTGGGGGAACCCACCAGAATGCACCAGCAAATCAACATCACACCTCGACCCTGAGGTAGCACCACAACACTAGAAACAAGCAAGGAACAGTCCCGGGAGAAACCCTCACCAAGACAACAACAAACAGTTCTGGGAACCTCACCAGAACACAAAGCCAACCAACAACGCACCTCAACCCTGAGGGCAACAAAACAGAAACGAGCACGAAGAAGTTCTGGGAGAAACCACCACCAAACAAGCAAGGAAGAACTCTGGAACACCTCACCAGAACCCACAACCAATTAGCACAAGGCCACCAAGCAAACACAACAAGTGACATAACACGCAACCAGCAACATCACAAGCACACACAGAGCAACTACTAAGTCCGAGCAGCAATGCCAACCTAGCAGAACACAGGGCACCCACAACTCACCTAACAGGTGAGGCAACATGCCCAAGCAACCAAAGCACAACAAAGCCAAGAGCAACCATAAGTAGGAAAAATAAGGGCACCTTCCACTGGACCCGCAGACAATAAATCTGCACCGGTGGAAGCCACACCACAACAGACTCTCTCAGCCACCACAGAACACATGCAGCCGAAATTGCAGCCGACGACGACCAAGAGCACCGCACTGGGCTTGTCTGCAACTGTCCTCCTCACAAGGAAGACCTCCACCAGCGACTCTATCATCAACAGTACCACCAGCACGAGCCAAGTAAGAATCACACTCCACGCATGCAACACTGCAACAACAGCAACCCTTCTACAACTCCCACTAGGATCTTGTTGAACCACAACCTACCTGCAAAATATGATCAAGGCACAAACCTAACACTAACACACCACGGACGGTGCCAGCAACGCACTTGAACTATTTTCTGGGATAGCCATAACCATTAACCTATTGTGAATCTCAGAAGACATTTGCTCTGATACCAACTGTAACGACCCAAGAATCCTGTGCCCGAAACCCTAAGTACCTGACCCTTGGACCGCCACCCACGGATCCGAAGACCCGAAGGGTTAGAAATAGTCTAGTGAGATATACGACAAGTTATAATGGCTAAACAAAATAAGGAAATACAACAGCGGAGAATATATACACAAAGTCCCATATAATTCAAGTGCACAAGAAAATAAATACTAACCATTACTAACGCTGCTGACCACAAGCGACACGACACCGAACGCCGAACACGAGCACGGCTCCCTTGAGCTCAAACCTGGAAGGAAGTAAGGGGAATGAGCTTCGCGAACGAAGCCCAGTAAGGAACCCAACCCCTCACCGGTTCGATACAGCGGAAACGGAAACAGGCACTAGGCAGGAGAAACAACAATACTAAAAAAAGTAAACTAACTATGCAAGCGGAAATGTGGCTATAAATTAACATAACAAAACTACCAACTAAGCAGGTGAGGTAACAAAGTGGTAAATGCAAGTACTGAGATAAATAAACAGAAGGTACACAAATCCACACGTACCGCCAACACAACACAACAACGCATAGTCCCAACTCAGTAAAAACCCTCAGTGAACACTACTAGGCTATATATGCAGACGGAAAAACCCTCGTCAGGACCTGAACACTAGCAATAGAACAACCTTTACTAGTCAGTGGTCAGGTGCGCCTGCCGGCGTCTTATCGCTCGACCACGAGTCCAGGTCTCCCCTCCCGTCGGAGTGAAACGCGTGGACAAACACAACCACAAGCCGTAGTCTGGCCGGACTACGGTCCCACGCCTGTCCTCCCGACACGGCTCCGGAACCGTGTAAGGCGAGGCAGTGAGAACGGACTAGCTGGCCCGCACCGCGACACCCCAAACTCCGCGGGACCCGGACCAACTAAGTGAGCTCAACAAACGACTCAACGCCGCTGTCCAACACCGTTTTCCCCTTCGTCCGGAGAAACGCTCGACGGACGCACTCGTGGCTCGGAGACCGCCCTCAACGGGTCCACGAGGATGGGGGCCCCGGGAAACGGTAACAACCCTAAAAGCGCACCGTGCGCTGGGACAAGCCCTCAAGTGTCGCAACACCGGACGAAGACTAGTAAGGTGCAGTGCCAGAAAACTAGCACAAACAACATGGGCATAACGCAAGAACTTGAGTACGAAATAAACCCACCATAGTATGACTAGATAAAGCGGTCAAGCTAGTAACCACCCATTCAGCTTAACAACGGTTGGCCGACTCCCGAAACTCAGTAGACCCGCACTGAAAAATCGAGGGAGGGCATTCGTGATATAATACTACTAAAATTTGTGATATATTTAATGAGGTAAACATTTCAAGGCATAACAATACAATCACATTTTAAGAACAATATGCACATTTATCTCAATATATACCACCAACCCACACATGTAACATAAGGAGGATGTAAGATTGCTATTCACATATTACCGAAGATGCATAGAATGTGGGAATGACATATATAAATAGATGCCACAAGTTATCATGTACGTTCTCCTAAGTGGGTATAAGAAATAGATTACACAACTATCGGTGACATAGCAACCGAGCCCAGATTATCATGCCCAACTAAGGTAATCATTTCCATAAAAGAACGAGGGACAAGCATAATAATAATTCTAGTGGTCACATGCTATTGTTTAATACTTTATCTTACTCATGTTGGAAATGCTTTAACTGCTAAGGAACCAAGCACACAATGCACCATCCAGAAATAGGTGTTATGACTATTTTATTCTACCATGAACCAACTTTACATGTATCAAAACTTATTTTACAGATGAAGATGAAATATAATAAATTAGTATTGTCTGCACGTTAGAACCGGTGGAACACGGGGACTGCCATACAAATATGCAGCCAACACAAACACCCACAGAAAGCATAAAATATATAGAAGAGAACATTCTCCAAATTGCGGTTGATGCCATGAAAGAAAATACACAACATTCCTCCCTCATTTAAACTTGTACGGCAGGGGAAAAAGGCTGCCCAAAAAATAGATCGACGCCGGCTAGAGCAAAGGACTCCTTACCAACGGCGGTAGGATCCGCCGGCGTCCTCAACGACGGCAGCGCAAAAAGGGTGACGAGCAGCAAGAGGCGACGACAGCCACCCAGCTGCGGCGGCGGCAAGCTCTTCCAGCTCCAACGGTGAGCTGCACCAGTAGCAGCGATGCGAAGGTGAGTGAGAGAAGAGGGAAGAGAGGGAGATCAAGCAGAGGAGACAAGAGGGTCGTTTTGGAGTTCCTTGGAGAAGAAGAAAAGAAAGAAAGGGGGAGAAGGGGTCACGTGCGAGAAGGGGGGGTAAAAAGGGTGGGAGGGGCTCCCATCCGCAGGGTCAAAAGAAGTGGGGCCAACCACTTTGACTAAATCCTCTCCCTCCACCTAAGGCCTCACAACAGGGCTGTTCAGAAGATCCAGGACGAGTTAGCGTCGGATTCGTTAGCGCTGAGCTGCTGGGTGAGCAGCTTTTTTGCAAGAAGTATGGGTTCTTTTTTGGTGGATTTCCTCACCCAAGAAATTTTACAGAAAACCAATATTAATAGAACAAGGACCAGAATGGTTACACAAATAAAAAATTTCTTTTTTCCCTGGATCTCCTATAGATCGTTGGCAAAGGGACGATTGATGTGTATTAGAGAGAGAGAGATAGAGAGAGTATACCTCCATTGCCCTCTTTGTGGCCGGTCCGGATCAGCCCTGCCAGCATCTTGCTCTTCAGATCGGCGGCGGAGAAGCACCGGAATATGTCGTCCAGATGCGCGGAGTCGTCATCGTCGGAGGGGAGCAGCTTGGCCCGTTCTCTGGACAGCTGCTAGGACTGGGAGGAGGAAGAGGAGCCGTCGGAGGAGAGGGAGGTGGACGAGTCATCCACCTTGGCCGCGGCCTTGAAGGTGGATGGAGGATTCTATGAAGACCCTCCTGGAGTCCTGCCTCCGCAGATGGAGAGGAGGGAGGAGACAGAGGGGTTCCTCCGATGGACGGTTGAGGTGAAGGCCTCCGGAGGTGAAGGTGGAGAAGGCGGCGGCCTTCGAGGCGATGGCGACGCGGTAGGAGTTGGGGTCGACATCGGCGAAGGCGCTACCTTCGCCCGGGGCTGAACAAGTGGTCTCTCACCCCCGAGGAGCAGGATCGCAAGGTGCTCAATGAAATCCAACAGAGAACTTGGATTCCAACGGCAAAACGATCACGTAGTAGAATCTGTAGGTTGTGGGTTCAGACACTTCGTTATGGATTCAAATCTACGTAAAACTCCTTGAAATGCTTCTTGAAACGTTAAAAGAATTATCTTTCCTGTTTTGTACGTAACTCCCTGAATTAATGTTTGTACAAGAGCGTTTCATGTGCAGTATTATCCCTGAAATGCTTCCTAAAACGTTCAAAAGCATTTCATGTGAAGTGTTAATTTCTCTTCCTTGTTCCGTTAACTCTCTGAATTAATGTTTGTACAGTCTTAATTCGAGGAAAAATAAAGATTGACCCAGTTTAGAGAAGGGATGAATCAGACGGAAAATTCAAAGTGTCTTTTCTAATATACTAGTCACATAAACGCGCTACGTGTATATATCTATGGATGTAGTATAATTAATAGAATAATTTGAAAGAAAAAAATAACTTTTTATATATTTAAAAATAATAATATTATTATTTTGAATGGTTTTTCTTAAATAAATTTAACAATTATCTATTTTTTTACATTTAGAAATTTAACAATTATCTATACTATTATAATAAACTTCAGTTTTAAAAGTACAGGTGGCAGTATTATAGGCTATGTAAAAACCGCCCAAACTGTGGTATGCCCTTTCTTCTCTGTTCTTTCTCCCTCCGGCGATGCCAAAACTGAAGTATGTTCTTTCTCCCTCCCGCCAAAACTGTGGTATGCCCTTTCTCCTCGATGTTCTTTCTCCCTCCCGCGATGCCAAAAAGTGGAGCAATCTAATCAATAAAACTACTATTTATGTACTGCCAAAATATAACACAATAATATATATGCGGTACTACTACTCTCCATATATGCATACATGCGGTAATACTACACTTTCCATCCTTTAATTCCTGTACTGCCAAAAGATGATCTCACTAAACTTTACACAATTGTACTGCGCCAAAACCTCACCTTCCATTAAAATACACTTAGTAATAATGGCCTGCAAAACGCTTCCTCCGTTTTTCGAATGCTGCCGGATTGTTCCTCCATTGCTCAAAAACTTTCCTCTGTTTCTTAAACCTTTCTGATACGTATGAAAAGAAGATATCAAGTTTAAAAATCTTCCTCTGTTTTAAGATAATCTTTCTCTGTTTAAAAGATTCCACCTTCTGCCAAAGAATTCCCATTAAAATGAGGCAACCACGACTATGAGGCTCCAGCTTGGGTGGGATGCCTTTCTCAGGCACATCACCGTGAAGTAGATGCAGTTCCTCTCCAGCCATAGGAAGTCGCGGCAAGTGAAGGCCGTGGAGAAGCCGCACCCAACGAAGACTGCCGAGCCGCCGTGGCCCAGTGCCACACGCGCCGCCACTCCACGCTCCCCTCTCCCTCGCCGCCACCCGGTTGCTCCAGCCTGAAGACGCGGACCTCACCGTTTTGTATAAACCCCCGACGGTGGCTTTGACCTCCCTCTCCACCTGCAGCAGATCACTGTTGGCTTCTTCACTAGGTACCTCCTCACGGGGAAAGCGCTAGGGGGAGGGCTCGCTAGGAGGTGGGACACGGAGGCCGGCAAAGCGTCGTGTCGGCGTCGGCCTGGGAGGCCCACTCTCTGCTCCTGCAGCTGCAATAGTAGTCCCATGCAAGCCGCGCATCCATTGCGGTCCATGGCGTACACGGAGCCCCGGCGTACACGAAGCCCCGGTAGCCGGTGAGGCCGTTGATGCAATCATCCACCGGCGCGGGCATGTCCACGAACGACCATGCGATGTGGAGAACAGGCTGTTCATGGGGCTACAATGGCAGCAAGTGGTGGAGACGGAGGCATGATGGTCGATCCAGGGAGAGATTACTGGAATAGAACTGTTGATCCTCGACCTCGGCCTCCCGTGCGCGGGTAAGCACCCCGCCAACGTCTGTGTTCGTGAGTAGGGCCCCTCCCGTGACGCTCACACCCGTTCGCGAGCCGCTCCGACGTCGAGCCCACTGCGCCTGACCCTGCTTCTTCTTTCTCTCTCTGAACCCTCTCTTCAGTCTCTCGTTGATTCCCTCTCTCTCCACTACTCCGCGCCGACCTCCCCAGTCGGACCCATCACCCTGAAGTCCGCCACCTGCGAGCCGCCTGCGCGGCTCCCTCGCCTGCCATTGAACTGCCTCCGGAGCCCCTGTTCGCCTTCCCTCCGCCGCAAGCACCAATTCCGCGAAGCGTCTTCGAACTGCATGGCATGGAGTGCCAGGGGGCCTCCCCGCTGCAGCTCCACGTCTTCATCACCTCGCCGGCATGTTCAGCATCTTGGCGCCCCCATTTCATGGTTGGGAAGCGCAGGGAGGGGGAGGGTGGCGTCACTGTGGAAGCCCAAGCACAGTCACTGCGCCCCGAGAAAATGGGCCGTGGACGGCTGGAAGGCTCTACAGTTGTCGAAGTACCTAAACAAGGTGGAGCTAGAGGCGATGTTGCGGACGACCGAGGCTCCCACGATCGTGTTCATTCGGGAGGTGCAGAGTTTGCTGCGGACGCCTGAAGCCATGCCGCCTAGAATGAGAGCCTCCCTGTCCAGATGGCCATCCAGGTCCTCTATTTCGAACAGCTGCGCCTCCGCAACGCCATGAACCGCCGCCTCGGCAGGATGCGAATGCGTCGGCAGCAGTGCTGCCTCTCCCGATAGCGAATTCTGCGGACCGCGGCTTCTTCTTTTCCTCTGCCTCCGTCGCCTCCACCCAGTCCGCCTTACCGCCCCGACAGCGACGTCGGCAACAGCACCGCCTACCCCGCGACAACTCTGTACGCTCTGCTGAAGGGAGAACCGGAAGCTGGAGGTGGGGCCAGGATGCTCAAATGCCGCGAACAGAGAAGGTGAAAAAAAGAACACGAAGGGGCACTGTAGCACTGTAGCAAAACCACGAAGCTACAGTAGCTACAGTGAAAGAGAGAGAGAGAATATGATAAAAAATACTCTTTTCTGACTCTTAATTCTTTTGTAGAGTGCACAACATTAGAGGTTTTGTAATTTTGTACTTTTATTCTTAATAAGAATCTTCATTCTTTTTAACAATATTATGTTTCTGTACATAAGATTTTTTCTTATTTTAATATGGTATGTATATTATAGTATAGATTATGTTATACATTAGAAAGTTGACTAATTATACATATTTTTTATTCTTATTCTTTGTATTTTAGTTTCACTATTATATTTGTTTGAATGCTTATAACGATTGGATTAACATGAGAACAAAATCCAATTAGGTCATACTTTCAGGTATATTTTGTTTTCTTGCAAATTTATATAGTCAAAACTTAGATAATAATTTAAATTGAACCTAAATTTTGTTTTTATTTTATTATTTATATATTTCGTTATATATATATGTTTTGTACAATCATATGTGAATAATTGTTAACATTATTTTAAGATTATTTTAATTGTTAAGATTATTGGTAATTAATAATTACTAAGTTTTAATATAATAGTATATATAAATTGTTCTATTAGAGTTAGTTTTTTTTACTGTGTTCCATTCAATGATATTATACATCTTTAAAAATAATATTTGAAACAAAATATTCACCTACAGAACTGTAGCTATGTAATGTAGCTACAGTGCATGTACTGTAGCTACGTGGCTACAGTAAGTTATATTCTCTATTTCATTATCTTAAAATTCATATTATTCTAACATTTCTTGAGATCTGTAATTCAAATATTTTATTTTGGCTTTATGCCCAATAAAAAATATACTTATACTAATTATAAAATATTTTTAATTTAAATATTAAAAATCTCCTATCCACCCCTCACCACTATCTCTCTTTCTTCTTGCTAATTAAAAAATGATTGGTAATTTATAATAAGATTTATTTTTAATTATGTTTAGTTTAACTATTTTTGTAGTAAAAATTATATATTTTTATAAATAATATGTTTATTTATTAATATATTTTATAATCAATAACCGTGCATCGCACGGGTGTTCAACTAGTACTAAATATAAGAGAGTTAGAGAGAGGAGTCTAGCATTTAGCAAGAAATGGGATAGTCCATTTCGTGTACTATCGCATGTTTGTATTTTATTTTTTAAAATTAAATCTATTATTTATCATATTTGTATTAAAATTATTAGTCGATATTGCATGTGGTTGTATTAATACTGCATATGCAAATACCATGATATAGTATAATCATATATTACATAATTGGATCAAGGTTTGTCTCATCACTGATACTGAATATTGTACCATTGGACTCTATTGTTATTTGGGTTTTTTACGAAGCTTAGGTGCTTAAATTGGTCCATGTTAGCTTGAGGCAAGCGCCTGACCTGCCTAAAGGATGCCTTATTATGACTGTTGTTGCTTTTTTGGCCCCAAAAATGTGTAGTTGCGCTTTTGGTCTCAAACAATTGGTTCACATCCTAAGTGGCCCCTTGATAACTATGTTCTTGGTTGCTTCATCTTTTGATTTAAGGATAGTTCTGTCTGATTTCTATGTTCTTTTAACTCTAGTGTGTGTATAGTTGGGGGGGGGGGGGAGGGAAGAGGGGGCGGGGGAGAGAAAGGAGCTTGTTGATTTGTCATCTTCTTTCGACAAGAAATGAGGATAGTGCTACTGCCATCAGTGGTTAAAAAAGATAGTGTCATTGCCACCACATCTAAGATATGGAAGGAAAAATTGGCCGATCTGAATTGGAATCAGCAGATGCCAAATTAAAATGGCCTATGCCGATCTGATCCAAGGGGTAAGATGATCTGGTCATAAAAATTTAGCCAAATCAATTGGAATCGTTCTAGATCGGCTTGAGACCAGTTGATTGCAGGCGATCTAGCCGATTCAAATTCAAATACATGATTTTTTTTTTATTCATGCTCTTAAACCATCATTTAACCTGCATAAGTACATTATATATATATATATATATATGTGGATATGTACATATATGTATATATTCTAGGGGTGTAAACGGAACCCGATATTCCGATATTCCAACCCGATTCTGATAAAAATATCGGTATCAAAATCGGAATATGATACCGATAGCTTACAGAATCGGTATCGGATATTCCGATAAGTTATCGGAATATATTGAAAAAATAATCGGAATCGTATCGGTATCGGTTTCCGATAAATTGTCATAAACTCAGGAAAAATTATGGTAAACACCTTACCTTATCGAAATTTCGGTTCCGGTATTGTTATCGGAATCGGAACGGAATCGGAACTAACCATCTTATCGGAATCCGAATCGGAATCATATTTCGGTTATCGGTATCAGAATATGTGTTTTCGGTTCCAAACCGACCCATTTACAGCCCTAATATATTCATATATGTACAGGTAAGTACTATATTTACATTAACATATAATTATTATGTTACATTAACACACATGTATGTTGTGGAGGCTATTTCTAGCCTCCTAGGCCTGTGGGCCCAGTACGCCACGTTTCCTCAGATCTAGCTCAAGCGCTTCCGAACATGTTCTGGCAACCAAGGCGTTCAAGGTCTCAAGGGTGATCTCCGGATACCCCCCAGCATGTTCGGTTCAGGCATGGCCTACCGAATAGACCCTGCTCGAAGCTCGCTGCGGCTCCACCAATGAAAGTTGTGCCTTCGGGCACCAGACACCGGACAGCCAGCCCAGCTACCAAGCAGGTCCCTGCTCGGAACCTTCTGACCAGAAGGACCACAACAACCCTTCGTCTCCCAACGGATGTTCGTGGCACGCGCCCCACGATCAAGGGAAGTATTAACTGCATGGTCCCTCAACGGGCGCCTCAACAGATAACTCCCCACTAAGGGCTCCAATCGGCGCACCCTTTCGGCATTATCAATGGGCACACGTCCAACCTTTCAGAACCTTCGTCTATAAAAGGCACAGGTGACTCCCATGCAAAGGTACACAACTTTGACCATACACCCCTCCACGCGAGGCACACACCAGCGAGCCATTCTTCCTCAAGTTTTTCTACAGTCATCCGACTTAGGCATTAGAGGGTTCCCCCCGGTTCTTCAACCCCCCCCCCCCCCCCCCCGATCTGGTTCTGGTCTTTGCAGGCTACCGTCCACTCCGACGATCGTCTTCCCTCTTCTCTCTTAGTGGAG